>SNQJ01S0044896.1:82097-103155 GCA_010110895.2 Picea sitchensis
TTACTGGGGTCATGACAAAAGAGTTGAACAATCAATGCCACCAACATCGAGGTACATAAAGGGATTGGTTCTCTTGATTAAATGTTAGTTCCATACCCTCATACATGGTAGAATCCAGTGGAAACATTGCAATCTTGCCATTCTTGAAATCCTGAAAACTGTTAAGTGTGCTGAATTTTGAATGAGACCTAAAATTCTACTTTCTCCATATGAAGTCCAATGAGGTCGGAACCACTCTCAAACATCCTGAAACAATTAATGGTAATGTTAAAAATTTAAGTAAAAGGATGAAAAATTCTACTTTCATTTTCATCCTAACATTACCATTAATTACTAGGGTGGGTGGAATTGAGGGGGGAAATATCTTTTATTCCCTCCTAACTTTCGCCTAACCCATCCCTAACCACACTCCACTCTCTAACTCAAGTCAAAAAAACAAAAAAAATGAGTCTTTGGGCAGGAAGCGCATTTTTTAACCCAGAAGCGAGCTTCCAACCCAGCTTCCTGAGCGAACTCGCTCGGAGCGAGCTTCTGAGGCCGGAGCCGGGGGGGGCGCTTCCGGTAACACTGTCCCCGGATATTGTCCAGACAACCCCAGAAAGGTTATTGTTATACAAATTAAAATGAACCTTTCTCCTCCAAAGTTTAATGATACTGAATGAGGCGAGCATCCTTAACTACCTGAGAATCAATTTGCATTGGCTGTGAAAGGCCATTAAGATTGATTCGAATTAAAAAGGGCGAGTTGTGGAAAGTTGTTACTACTTAAATAATGATGCCTCTTTAAGCATGCCAATGGAAACTATTGAATTTTAATGCTACACTGAGTTCAATCACTTAATGCTTGAAGAAGAAAGACATTAAAATGGGACAATTTTTTGCATCCTTAGATATTGTGATTCCTAGCAACTTTCTGATTTGATTATCGTTCTACATTTGTCTCTACTAAATTTGTGTTGAGATTATACTAAAAAACTAAGACTTTCTTTGTCATTTGTTCAAAGCCTTATCTAGTTATCATGCTTTAAAAAAGTGGCTTTTTTGCAAAATTCAAGTAGACTTTTGCTATTTCAAAGTTGGAATACCTTTGATTCACTTAAGCCTATGTTGGAAGCAATGGAATTGAACATTTCTCCTCCAAAGTTTAATGATACTGAATGAGGCGAGTATCCTTAACTACCTGAGAATCAATTTGCATTGGCTGTGAAAGGCCATTAAGATTGATTCGAATTAAAAAGGGCGAGTTGTGGAAAGTTGTTACTACTTAAATAATAATGCCTCTTTAAGCATGCCAATGGAAACTATTGAATTTTAATGCTACATTGAGTTCAATCACTTAATGCTCAAGGAAAAAAGACATTAAAAATGGGACAATTTGTCGCACCCTTAGATACTGTGATTCCTAGCAACTTTCTGATTTGATTATCGTTCTACATTTGTCTCTACTAAATTTGTGTTAAGATTATACTAAAAAACATTAGGACTTTCTTTGTCATTTGTTCAAAGCCTTATCATGCTTTAAAAAAGGGGCTTTTTTGCAAAATTCAAGTAGACTTTTGCTATTTCAAAGTTGGAATACCTTTGATTCACTTAAACCTATGTTGGAAGCAATGGAGTTGAACATTTCTCCTCCAAAGTTTAATGATACTGAATGAGGCGAGTATCCTTAACTACCTGAGAATCAATTTGCATTGGCTGTGAAAGGCCATTAAGATTGATTCGAATTAAAAAAGGCAAGTTGTGGAAAGTCGTTACTACTCAAATAATAATGCCTCTTTAAGCATGCCAATGGAAACTATCGAATTTTAATGCTACATTGAGTTCAATCACTTAATGCTGGAGGAAAAAAGACATTAAAAATGGGACAATTTGTCGCACCCTTAGACACTGTGATTCCTAGCAACTTTCTGATTTGATTATCGTTCTACATTTGTCTCTACTAAATTTGTGTTAAGATTATACTAAAAAACTTTAAGACTTTCTTTGTCATTTGTTCAAACCCTTATATCATGCTTTAAAAAAGTGGCTTTTTTGCAAAATTCAAGTAGACTTTTGCTATTTCAAAGTTGGAATGCCTTTGATTCACTTAAGCCTATGTTGGAATAAATGGAGTTGAACAAGCACGAGCATAACAGGCTAGCAAGCAAATTTTGATCAAATCACTTGAAATTAAAGTAAATGTAAATATATGTTCTCAATGATCATCAAGTACTGAATTTGATTGGACCATTCAAATAAGCAGGTATATCCTTTTCTATGGGACTTTGGATTTACCCAACTTCAACAGCAGGCTAGCAAGCAAATTTTGATCAAATCACTTGAAATTAAAGTAAATGTAAATATATGTTCTCAATGATCATCAAGTACTGAATTTGATTGGACCATTCAAATAAGCAGGTATATCCTTTTCTATGGGACTTTGGATTTACCCAACTTCAACAGGGACAGGTTCTTGCAATCGTCGTCCAGAATCAATGAGCAATTTTGAAATATGTGATTCCTATAGAAAAGCTAGAAGATTGATTTTATGGCTCTTGGAGCTTTCCATATCTGGTTTACTACCAAATTCTTGAATTGCACTCATCAAAGATACAATCGTTGTCAAGGATCTGGGTTTTATGGTTACAGGGATAGGTGATTCTCCCACCCAAGTTCAAATCCCCAAGAGACATGTTTTGCCCCTCGGAGATCGTCTCACCTATTCAAGCAAAATAGATACCCCCACCCACAGCTTCTTAAACAAAGGTATCTTCCTTGAGTGTTGTAAGCTGATTACACTTCATTGCAATATTCCCATATTATGAAACAGCATGCTTCCTACATCATATGATAAGAGTAAGCATCTTGTCAAAACAGAAAAGCTACAATTGTAAGCTCAAGTTTCTACACACAGCAAATATGAACTGTCAAAGTTACAAAAGTTCTATGTTATCCATGAACTGGCTTGATCTAAACCTATAAAGGAGTGCTGGTATATGCACTTTGAAGTTTGGCAAAACAAAGAATGTTATGGTTCCTTTTCCAGTTAAATTTCAGCATGGTGAATATTCTGGAGGAAGTGAATAGAATGGAGACCTCAGAATAAGGGGAAGTGCCAGGTGGTTTCCCCGGAAATGCATTACGCGGAGAACTAACTCAAAAAAAAAAAAAAGAAATTGGATTTTAGAAGGAGAGCTTGCTTAACAATTGCAGCATAAGAATTTTGATAAGGTTTATTTCAAAAAAATGACAAGCCTCTTCAAATCAGTGACAAAGCAGATATGCTTTTTCTCCTTACCTATCTAAGGACTGGTGATCCATATGTTCATGCCTTGGCCCACTGATAAATGTTTACATTATTTTGTGTGCACAAAAGAAATATAAGATGTAATTAAAAAAAAGTTTTCTATAGCAAATAAAGCAGTAAACCACAATAGCAGACCGTGCAGGTTGGAACTATCTGTTTGTCTCTATAATTTTTGAACTTTCTTAATCTATATTTTTTTCAATTTAAATGGAAAAAACAATGAAATAATGACAAAAATGGCATTAATATTGTCAGTAACAGCCTGCAAAAAGCACTCTCGAAATAGCTCCAAACTTAGCACTTTTGTATCAGCAGCACTTTCTGGATCTAGTGCAAACTATGAACAAAGAGAAAGCCAAATAGGAGAAAAATAATAAAGGAACAAAACAGAGATCCAACAATACAAAGTTCAACAAGTTCACTAGAATGTAGTCCAAAGAAGAATAAGAGGAACACCTTAAATGCCATTACGATCCTTGGTTAGATTAACAAGCCTCAAAGAGCACGAGATCTGCTTCTTCAGTTCAACTGCCAACACAAATCACAAAATTCCATGATAAGAACAATTAAAGTAGGCATAGCTTTCGGCAGCTTATCTTTGAATCTACTTTGGCCTTTAGTTTCTCACTTTATTGTTGTCATTTTTGTCAATTTTAGAGGATGAACTAACAATATTCAAGGACAGTACTTCATGATCTTATTATAATTTTCCTTCTGCATAAGGACTGTTATTTTTTTGAACAGTAAGTAGAGGGGGCCTT
The DNA here is from genome assembly GCA_010110895.2 of Picea sitchensis. NCBI lineage: Eukaryota > Viridiplantae > Streptophyta > Pinopsida > Pinales > Pinaceae > Picea > Picea sitchensis. The sequence continues at coordinate 86,145 of SNQJ01S0044896.1, forward strand.
CCTCTATCATAGGTATGATCCAGCTCATAGAATCCTCTCAGGGACACTACTTTAGAAGTTTTCCCTGTGCTATATTGTATGTCAAAGATGACATGTTTAAGATGTATAAACTACTATAAAGCATATGCTTGAACAGTGCTCAAAGCACATGAAGAGAGTAATTCATTTGGCTATGAATAGAATTACAATTTTTTCCAGGGGTAAAAAAAGTAGGCAAAGCTTGATAAATGTAAACAATTGAGGAAAGGTAAAACAAAAATGGAAAGAATACAACCAAATATAGTACATTCAACAAAATTAAATAATTGAACTTCATTCACTAAATGCAGCATTTTTCCAAAGACTTTATTTTGACCATTTCCTTCTTTACAGTTCTAGCCATGCATAATGAATTAATTGTACGCTTAACCTTTTGTTTATGTGCTCCCATCAAATAGGGAGCCTCGAGATTAGAAAAGTCAACAAGTATTTAAGAAGAATGTCAGCTATAGATAATATAATCAATGGGCATCCATAAAATCAGAAGACCTTGAGTCGCAATATTAGTACTGAAATGGGGAGTCAGACGTTATAATAATAATCAGTTTAAGTTGTTTTATGGGGTTTCTCTCTCACTCAAAAGACTCAGTTATAGAAGTTCAAAAGAAAGCTAGACAATCAGAGATTTTAAAATAGCTCACCCTCTTTGAAAGAATCCAGATCATTAAGCCCTTCTGATTTAGAAGTGTTCAACCATTTCTGCCTCTATAACAGTGTTAAAAGAAATGGAGAAACTAATGAGATCCGCCCTTTGGAGTGGATCCAAGGGCACAACCAAAGAGACTCTCCTAAGTTGGAAGTGAGAGTGCAGGCCAAAACATTGTTACCAGACTCAGAATGGCGAAAAGCTCAGCAAGGCAAAAGAGTCAAGAGTTTGACTCGGATTTGCTAAAATCTCAGCTAATACAAACATATCTAAATACACAAATTTTAAATTTTTAGCGACTTTTATTATTTATTAATAATTTTTCAAAAAATGTGTAACCCTAAATGCATAAATTTGTCTTGTTACAGGATTAGAGGATCAGAGGAAAAAATCTGGAAATAATGGTGGGGAAAATGAGCACAAATGACTCTTTTTCAGGGTTTTACATACATACGACAATTATTTTCTGATGGATCAGTTAATCAAACTCATTGAACCACCAATGGCCTGCGCAAGATGTTTTCAAGTTTATGCACTCAACAAACCTTTTTCTGGAGCTCTATCCTACTCTCCAAATATTGTCCCGGACAAAATAAATCAAAAAGTCCTAAAGGATCACCTCTAGGGAAGGGAGGATCAAAATGTTGAACAAATATTAGAACTGGAAGCTAGTGTATGGCATGTCCTGTGGAACAGCTTCCCACCTCTATTGTTGGACGACTCAATGTAGTAAGTAATTTTTAATAAGAGGCAACAAACTAAAGTGGCTCAATTTATCAGTTATGGATGCAAGTTGACAATGTTGTCTCTCAATCAGCAGGTAAGTATTTTGGGAAGGTCTCTAGCATAAAGGAACATTCTTCCAATGTATAGTAAGCAGTCCCACTCTTCAGTTCCAGCCAATAGTTGAATCTACTCAATATAGTAAGCAGTCCCACTCTTCAGTTCCAGCTATCAACTAGCACTGGTTAGACAAAGAGATAGGTTACAGGAGAGACACTGGCTGCCTCTTTGTTCGCCGAAGATTGCATCCTTCTCATTGCTTCTTTGTAGACTTGCAATTTTATCACGGGAAGACTTAAAAATTAAGAAAACAAAAAATAGACAAGCAAGTCTCCAAATGTCTCAGGGTGCTGGGCTACCTCTCAGCCCAGAGCTAGCTCAGTAGGCCAAAAAAGACACATGCAAGTTACAATGTCCCTGTATCCAAAATGGACACTACCACTATACCAAATATTGATAATAGCTAATACAATGTGAAAGAAACAACAAAGAGGTATAAAACAAAGCTTTGGGGCACCTACACACCCAAGTTAGAATGCACCTGCAATTCCTAAAAGATGCAGGAAGACATCTTCAAAAATGGTACTGAAATGTGTGTAATAATATCCAATGGTTGATAATAAAGTCATGATACAAAAAAGAGGAGGAAACCCCTTTTAATACAACTCTCATGTCTGAACTAAATTAGTAATGAATCATTAATGAGAGTAACTAACAACTCTCAATTTAATTTGAGCACAATACTAGAATTGGAAAGATACCTACATACAAGTAAAAGATTAGAGGACAAGTAAGCAAGTATAAGAGAAGAATATTTTTGGAACTGTACAAGTTGTACACTCATTTGTATTATTATATATAGAGTACAAAACGGTGGAGGGAGTGATAACAGTCAATCAAGTTTCCAATAAAATACAATAAAGTGGGTGAGGATCAATTTAGACAAAGAAACCCAAAAGAGACGAGGATAAAGTGCGAAGTGTACTAAGTACAAAATAGAAAAGTAGAAATATAATACATTTTCACTAGACTAAGTCTCATCACAATTAACTCAGTGATGTATTATTAATGTGAGTCACTAATAACACTCAACTGCCAAAAAAACTGGTGGTTCCTGAATCCCAACCACCACTAACCTAATCACTTAATGAACCAAACATGAGCTTATGAACAAAATAGCTCATGGTACACAACAAGTTGAGTCAGTTGCACCAAAGAATCACATTCATATTCATAGAAACCATGTTGGAGAGAGAAATAAAGATTTCATTAATGATACTGCAGTGATGCATCTATCCCACACCATAAATCACCATACATGACATACGTATACCACTAGTAACCCCTAACTACAATATCTGACATTTCGTTAACATATAGGTTTCATAAGTACTAACGACTCCTAACAACACTTAATAGACTGTTACCACTCTAAGACCCCCCTTAACATGAAACAGCAATTTTAATGTTTTACCCAATTTTTACCATCCCTCTCAATACAAAACTTTAAAATTTTACAAGATGACTACAATAGTACAAAATCTTTTGATGTGAAAACAGCATATCCGTGCACCTCCATCCATTGAGGCATCTGGGTAACCAACTTCAATGCTTGCTGGTTCTCTAGGTAGGTGGCCTAGGTACATGTCATGTCTTCAATGCAACAGCAACTGCTTCTTCTCTAAAATCCATCATTGTACTCTATCAAATTTCACGTAGAAAACTGCCCATATTGAGCATCCCCCCACCTGAACACTTGCCTAGTAGGCAATCAATTGACCGTACACCCCTTTTGTCTTTGTTTCATTGGAATAAACATTTTCCTACCTTTTGGGGTAACCTTCACCGGGTCTTACTTCTATATTCATCAAGAATAAAAACCCTAGTATTCTCTAAACATATCCTTTTCTTTGTTAGCTTTCATTGTCTAAAAAGTGTTTTCACCCCAGCCAGGTGTGTTTATATGATGTGAGGCCGTGATCCTTAGCCTTTGTTGTGTTTTGGTTCTAATTTTACAATTGGAGAGCTTATTGAGGCATGCTTGTGCATTGATCACCACGCTAGAAGTGCACTTCTTGATGTGGTAGCTGGCACACATATGGCAGTTTGACATCTTCTACAAGGTCACACTTGTTGAGGAGGATGGGCACTCAAGACATGTGGAGTAACCACCTTGAGGAGGCTGAGCGCATTGGAGCCACCTTTGGGATCCAGCATTGTTGAGGATGTGTAACTGGCCTTGCAGACCTAGGATTTGGGAGGGCGGGTCTGGGGGTTGTACAAACACTCCATTTTGCTAAGGGCATCCATGCTTTAGGTGTAAAGTTCCACTTGGGGTTTTGTTGTAAACTTAGCCTAGGGTTTACTTTGTGGACTTAGTCTGTGTTTTATTGTTGGCCTCCCTCAACTTAGTCTATAAAGGGAGGAGAGTATCTTTGATATAAACAAATCACTTCTACTCTGTAGAAATTTCGAGGTCCTATCAGCAGGCTGCCATCTGCTATTCCACCTGACCTTAGAATGGCTCTAAGTCAACCGATGGCTGTCTTCTTTTGCTGTTTTAGGACAGAAACAATCCACTTTCTCTGCTCAATGTTTTATAGGTTAAGTGCTCTTTAAGGTGCCCTTGAAAGTGTTTCTTTTCATCTCAATGTTAGCACATGCAATATAACTTAAAACATATAACACTACCTCTAGATCTTTGAACTTTAAAATGCTGATCTACACTTCTAAACATGTGCTAACATTTTGACATTGCGTATTTTTGGTCATCATGACTTCGATAAACTCTCCTGTTCTACTTGGGATATATGGCTCATATAATTGTGATTAAAGCAAGATACAACAAGTAATGAAATACAATGAACCTCCAGATACATAGTAAGCTCCTCACAAGCCTTGCCACAAGATCCATAAAGAAGTGCCCAAACTGTGGTGCCTTCCCTTTGTTGCCCTCTCAGACCTAACCCAGGCTACTAAGCTCATCGGTTGCCCAATGAAGAAATCCCTCCACGAATGTCCTCTCATGTGCTGCCCCTCCACTGAAACCGCCCAGCCTGAATCCTCCAAGCAGACTGCTTACCGTGTATTGTACCCCCAACTCATGCTCCTCCAAGCGTAAATGATCACAAGAATAAACTGAAACTGAAACTGAAAGTATCTCTCCACATAAACAAGCGCCCAAGATCTCCTTTCCCTATGCATCAAACCTCATCCCGATCCGGACAAGTCCTCCTCTCCTCATGAGCAAATGAAGGATGATAAATGATTTTTCACAAGCATTTCACCGCATTCTACCCTAATCCCTAGCTTTCAATCACACCTTTATCACCCAAAATGTTTAATGTCTTTTCCCAATATTAATGAAATTTGGTAAACATATGCATTAAATTTCAAATGAAATTTTAATCCAAACACATGAAATAAATAATCTTTTTCTATGGCTGTCTTAAACTCAGAAAATATATCAGCAAGCACACATTTAATGACACAATAAATTTTTAGTCAAATCGACTCGAAAACCCCAATAAAACCAAGGAGAGAGAGAGGGAGAAAAAAAAAAAAAAAAAAAAAAATTACATAATGAAAAATAAACACAAATTGTAATTTATCTCTTCCCTCGATTCGCGTTTGAAATTCATCGAGAAACCCAACAACAGAATCTCTGTTCTAGGCATCACCGGTATCGCATTCCACCGTATACAGATTTTGAAAAACGTGTCTTAAATCTCTACAAGAATCGTGATGGTGTACGTATTGCATCGTGACCAATCGATAAATCGCTTTTTTCGATTTATGGTACCATGTCTAATGTGCCAGCCAAATCTCTGTTGTATCAAATCCGTACCGGACGGATTATTTAATGTTGTTGGTTGCCTCGATTTGCGTGCCCAGTTTAGCCTTGAAAATCATGCCTCTTTCAGCTTCTTCCTTCTGTAGCCAGAAACCCCTTCTCCTCCTGCTCTCTCTCTCAACCTCCTCTCAATCTCCAAGAAAGAATGAATCTCATTTGGCCTTTCCTCCTTTAGAATCCCTAAGTGACTCTTAGTTTACCCTTTAGATCCAAGGGCTCACATTTCCTAAGATCAACTAAGTGAGAATTAAATGCTCCATTAAATTCAATTTTATTTTAATTTCACTCACCCAACTTAAATAAAACCACTTGCGCTTTAAGTTCCTGTCACTTTTCACTTCTAATTTAGTTCACTTTACCAATTTATAAAGTGGACTTCATGAAAGACCCACTTTTAAGTTGTGGACCACATTCTTAGGTAAAAGATTAAAAACCCATAGGGAATGATGAAACGAGGGAGGATGAAGATGGGAAGAGCACGACCTGAAGGAAGGAAGGAAAGAAGGAATGGACGGAAGGAAGAAAAGGACGGAAATGGATGGACGGAAGGTCTGGAAGGAAGGATGGATGGATGGAAGGAAGGATGGGAGGAGGAAATGGATGGACGGAAGGAAGGACCGAGACGGAGGACGGACACTGATGGAAGGAATGGAATGGAAAGAGGACCAGGAGGAGCCGGATACGGACGAAAAGAATGGAGGATGGACAGGAAGGAAGATGGAACGGATGAAAGGAAAGGAAAGGAAAGGAAAGGAAGGAGATGGATGGATGGATGCCGGAATGGAATGGACGGATGGATGGACGGAGTGGACAGTGGAAGGAAAGGATGGAAGGAGGAATGGAAGGAAAGGAAAGATGGATGGATGGACGGATGGATGGATGAGGACGGATGGATGGATCGGACCGAAAAGAATGGAAAGTGGATGAATGGACGGAAGGGGACGTATGGATGGAGGACGGAGGAATGGATGGATGGAAGGAGGAAGGAGGAAAGATGGATGGACGGAGGAGGATGGATGGACACGGAGGAAGGATGGATGGAGGATGGACAATGGAGAAGGAGGAGGATGGAGGACAGGAAGGAATGGAAGGACGGATGGTGGATGGATGGATGGAATGGACAGCAGGAAATGGAGGAGGAAGGATGGAAGGAATGGAGTGGATGGATGGAGGAAGGATGGAGAGGAAGGATGGAGCGGATGGATGGAGATGGAGGTGGATGGAGGATGGATGGACCGGATGGATGATGGATGGATGAAACAATTTTTCCTTATCTCATCAGTCTAATTATACCGGCCGTCCCGAAACAGTGAAAATTTCAACGAACAATCTTTGTAAATTTGTGTTTTACTTACAGCACACCAAGCTCTGATAATTATGTTGATTTTTCACGTTGTTTTCTCACCCCCTAATTTACTCAACTCCGCTTAATCACACCTTATCACCTAAATGTTTAATGCCTTTTCCCAATATTAATGAATTTTGCAAACATTAATATGCATTAAATCAAATGAAATTTTGATCAAATACATGAAATAAATAATCTTTTCTATGGATGTCTTAAAACTCAGAAAATATATCATCAAGCACACATTTAATGACACAATAAATTTTTAGTCAAATCGACCATGGAAAAACCCACAAAGGTGGGGAAACCAAAGGAGAGAGAGGGAGTTCTTTCTATTTCTTCAAACTTTGTATTACATATCAAGAAAAATAAACCAATACTTTGTACTTATCTTCTTCTCGATTCGTTTTGAAATTCAATCGAAGAAACCCAACAACAACCTCAAATCATAGACCGATGTAATTGCATCAGACTGGATCAGAATACCTGGACCTGATAAAAATCGCTTTTTTTCGATTTATGCAAGTACTTTTGCTCTGCAATCGTGTACAATAAATGTTGTTGTAATGAACTGCATCAGACGGATTATTTAATGTCACTGGTCACCGATTTGCGTCTAAATTTGCCTTGAAATCGTGCCTCCTCTTTGCTTATCTTTCCTCTTCAAAAAATAGAAACCCTTTCTCCTGCTCTTGCTCTCTCAACCTCTCAATCTCCAAGAAAGAATGAATTCGCTTGGTCTTTTCCTCCTTTAGAATCCCTAAATGACTCTTAGGGTTACCTTTTGATCCAAGGCTCACATTGCCCAAGATCAACGGGGAGAATTAAATGCTCCATTAAATTCACTTTTATTTAATTTCACTCACCCAACTTAAATAAACCCACTTTGTGCTTTAAGTTCCTAAGTCACTTTCACTTCTAATTTAAAGTTCACTTTACCACTTATGTGACTTTAGGACTTTTATGAAAGACCCACTTTTAAGTGGTGGACCACATTCCTAGGTAAAAGATTAAAACCCATAGGAACCATACTTGTCCAAGGTACAAATCTTCATTAAAATTCAACAATGCTCATTCCTCAAGATGCTTCCTCCAAGCAAAGTGCTCCTCCTAAGAATGAAGGCTAAACCTCCATGGATAACCTCCATGCAAGCTCCAAGCTAACAAGAGCTTATTCTCAAGCTCTCAAGTCTTTGTTTCAACCTCTCATGAAGTGCTCTCTCCTCCTCAAGAGGCGCCTCCTTCTCTTCTCTCCACAAACTTCAAGTGAAGAATGAGTCTCCAAAATGCACTTTTCCCTCCTTTTGGCCTTTTCATGCCAACCCTAAAAGATCAATGGCTCTGATTAGATTCAGCTAAGTCTAACTCAATGGGTGAGATCAACTCCAATAATCTCACTAAGGAAACCCACCTTCCTTAGTTGCTTTTATTAATTCACCCACATTGTGACTAATTGTCACTTTATGACTTTATGACATATTTTCACTTTTGACTTAAAAACTTCTAAGTCAAAGTGAAATTAGAATCATAAAAGTAAAGTACAAGGTGCAAAAATATGTGCTTTAGAGACTCATAAGCACATGGGGACCACTTCCCAAGGTATCCAAATCTCAACACTACTATCTCTTGGAGATCTGAAATTGGAGGATCTTGGAGGAACAATTATTTGCTCTTGTAAAAAGGATGGTGGTTGTAACTTGTGAGAGGCACACGCTAGGGTTCCATGGCTTCTGTGATGTAGGTGACGAGTAAAGCTTGTGAGATGCCAGTGTGCAATGTTGAATGTAAGAACTTAATTTTTATTGGTTATAGTATCAACATAAGGCTTATAGATTGCTTGATAATGAAGAAATTACTAATACATGTCACAGAGATCAACAAGAGATTTTGATAGTTTCCTTTGCATGTTGGAAATAACCCAATATCAGATCTTGAGGGTAAGTAGCAAGAAGGCCAAGATTATGGTTGCACTTATTGATTCTAAAACACCCATAACTACATCGCTTCCAAGCTAGTATCATCGGCGGGGCTGAAAGTCAACATGTTGCCAAACTTTCAAGTAGCAATGGCTAATGACACTACAATGTAGTGCATATGGGCAGTTAAGAGACTGAAATTACAGCTAGACAACTATGAGCTAATTCTAATTTTTATGTTGTAGCTTTAGCAGGGGCTGACAGTGGTTGAAGACTTTGTGCCACTTTTGCACGAACTTCGATGAGTTCTAATTTCTAAATGAACTTCAATGAAGGACAGCAACTGGTCACAGTTAGAGAGCTACATCCTAATGCAAACAAGCTGATTTCTGCAAAGAAAATGACAAAACAACTTCCTAAGGGTTAAGTTGTAAACCATGTTTTGCTCATTGGTGTAAATCCATGATGGGCTTGCATGACAAGGTAAAGGCACAGAAACCAGCAATAAGGAGAGTGCAGAAATTGATTGATGAATATCCATATCTTCGCGGATCTATCTCATGGACTGCCACCCAAGAGGGGACAGGAACACATCAATGAATTAAAATCAGGGTCCAAAAAAAAACTTAATTTTTCCTCCTTCCATGTATCCAAAGTTATTTAAGAAACAGATAGCAAGAATATTGCAAACATTATTGGATATGGGTTATATAGTGCCTAATAAAAGTCCCTTTAAGGGGTGGCAGGTGCGGGGGGGAGCTTAAGAGATCTCGAGGGAAACCTTGAAATATCGTTTGCTTGGGGACTTGGAAATTCTACAAACAATCAAGCAAAGGCCTATGCTCTTTATTAGGCTATCCTCCTAGCAAAGGATGCCAGAATGAAATCCTTGACTGTCATAGAAGATCAAGCACATTTATCAATTTAATGGTCTCGAAATTAACCCCGTCCGATAGAAAACTTGCTCTCATTATAGTCTGAATCTAGAAGGAGATTGCCAGTCTGCATAAGGTCTCGTTTTATCAGGTTTTACGAGAATACAACCATCCAGTTGATTTTCTAGCCAATGAAGCTGTTACTCTCAAATTAGGTATCCTTAGACAAAATGAAGGGCGGCGTTTTCACCCAATTCCTTAACACCCAAAGGTTTTGGAGATGAGGACATGTGACATCACAGTTAATTACCACTTGTCACATAAACACAAGCGAGGAGCTCGAATTTGAAAGGAAGAGCCTTCCCCTATTTTGCATGCATGAAATTAAATTCGATCCAGTTCTTGAACTCCTTGCTAAAGGTCTTCATTGGCAAAGAGGGATAATGAAACACTATGCAGGAAAAGCTTGCTGCGTCAAAGGGAGGAAGACAGTTCAGCCAGAAATCAACCTGGTAAGAGCCTCTCTGAGTCTCTGGCTGATTTACTGGAATTTCTACCAGTTAGATTTTGTCTCAGGGCATGCATAGAGTGCAGCTGTTTCTTGGTCTTGGACCCTGGAAGACAGGCGTATTTTGTATGTGGTTCCTATGTCATCATTTTTCATCTATCTTCTAGTATCTTTGCATCTTTGAAGCATACCTGGCACGGGCCCTTCAAGTTCTCTGGATTTCACTTGCATCCTGGTCTTTCTTTGGGTAAATTTTTCTTTGGTTTATTTGGGCCCTAGATGCTCAAATATCCTTCAACTCGGTATTGGAAACCTTTGGTCAATTGGCACTTTGTTTCGGTGGTGTAATCTGTGGAATAGAGGGTCTTCATTTGTGTGTTGGAAACAAGGCTTTCTTTGGGTTATTCCCTCTGTGCACCAGCTTGAGCCCCAGAATCGCCAAGAGCTGGCATCATAGTTTTCTTCTGTGTGTTGCTCACATGGATTACAAGGAAGCTCAAGAGTCTAGAAGGGTTTTGTAAAGGCATGAAGGATCAATACAGTGCAATAGATCCTCTCTTTTTTTTCAGTGACCTCTAAGGTGCATGAAAATGAACATCAATGCACTTCAGAAAATGCTATAATCATGAATATCCTGGTGCAACAAAAGCAGAAAATTGATGTACTGGAAGCAAAATGTAATATGCTGAGAAACATGGTCATCAATCTAAGTAAAGACTCACACTCTGCAGCTTCTAATCACAGAATGTCAACAAACTCTGTCCAAGCAGATTTAAAGGAGGAAGAAACGGTTCACCAAAGAGGATGGAGGACATCGACCTTGGAGGCCAGAACTCCCTTCCTTCCAACCTCGAACAGGAAGGAGCCAATAGTCACCATGTCTTTTGCTAATTTCTATGTTCAGGAAAGAAATTAGAATTTTAGGAGTCCTTTTAAAGTTGTATACCTAAAGTATATCTACAAGAAACTCTGGAATGTATTAACTGTGGACTTTTACAAGCTATGTTTTGTGGCATTTGAGAGCTGCCAATCTTGCTTGAAAACTCACGACAGCTGTTTTTGTACTTTGCTGTTTAGCTTTGCTACAGCTTTGTAATATAAAGTTTTCAAGTTTCAGTTAAAAAAAGTCCCTTTACATCTCCGATGGTGTTAATAAGGAGGAAGAATGGCTTCTTCTCAATGTGCATTGACTCTAAAGAATTAAACAAGAGAACCATTAAAAAACGACTCCATGTTCCAGATATAGATCAATTATCGGTAGAATTACATGGGATGTCAGTGTCTCGATATCACCAACTAAGGTTAACAAAGTATGACCAACTTATAAGACACCTTTTAGAACTCATCATGGCCACTACAAGCCTCGAGTGATGCTTTTGGGCTAACCAATGCACCAGCCACTTCTGAGGTATAAAATCAATTTTTTAATCTATATTTGAGGAAATTTATTGTAATGAATAAAATTTCATTATGTAGGCTAGAATGGTGTAGTTATAATTAAATGTAAAGATCAGCTATAGGCTAAGTCACAGGGTTTGCTGAACCTAAAGCTTGAGGTTCAAAATTCAGCGAATCTCAAAAACAAATTGAGGTTTGTCCAGGTTCGCCGAACCTAAAGCTTGAAGCTCAAAATTCGACAAACCTCAAAAAAAAATTGAGGTTCGTTGAACCTCAAACACGAACCTAATGTCAAACCCTCGCGAGTCGCCGCTATAAACCCTGACCGTTGTGAACCCTAGACCCTACATATGTGAACCCAAACCCTCGCATTTGTGAAACAATGTCAAACCCATCGCTCGGGCCACCTCCACGACTGTCATGCAACGTGAATATGTGAATCATGTCGCCTACGTTGATGGTAAGCCAATAAACGTTGAACGGTAAACCACTACAAAGCTGGCCCGCTAGGTCTCTGCCGCCACCTTTGGGATGAGTGAAGTTGTGAACCACGAGTCATGAACACAATCTTGCCACGATCCTAATCTGTGAATCTGTCTCTACATTTGAATCTTGAATCACTTGAGGAGTCAAGACCGATATGTTTATTTCTTATTTTAAAGTTTATATGTGTGTGTGTGTGTTTTTATGTTTATTGATGTTTAATTCTTACTTTAAAATTTATATATTTATATATTTATCTACATATATAAATGTATATAGTTGAAAACTTAAAAGTTTATATGTATGATTATTGTGTTAAATTTTGTAGCTCGTGAGGTGTCCCAGTTGTGCCTAAGTGTACTAGGCCAGCTGATGGACACACCAAGGCCCAGATCAGCCTTATTATCTCAGCCTAAGTTTAACTTAGGCTTGCATTTAAATTTTTGCTTGTGAGTGGACTGTGGGGCCTAGGGAGAGAGGGCACACCTCATGAAGGTGGCTGAGTGGATTATGGGGCCCTATCCAAAGGGGGGCACAATACTTAGTGGAGAGTGGGGTCCAGCCCCAAGGGGGCACCCCAATCTCAGCCATTGAGTCCCGACTCCCAAGGCTGGGCACACATCTCAAGGTAAATGGGGGTTTCTAAGGAGATAAAAGGAGGTTGAGGGTGAGAGGACACTCACTATTCTCATTTGTGAGGTTGAGTAAGTGAGCGCAAGAGGGGCGCTTGGGCAAGAGAAGGAAGTGTGCTAGCAGCTGAGGCAGAGGGCGAGTTCTGGGCTAGTTTGGAGCAACCAGTGGGGGTCAAATCATGACCATTCTGGGCAGCCAAGGAGGCCGAACTCAAGTCCAAGATAGCAGCATTCTACAACCCCATTTCTAAGCATTTTCTGCAGGTAGCAGCAAGCCAAATCTGGGCCAAATACTTCAGCCAACCAGGCCATACCAACCAGCTGTTGTGCAGGTCGTACTGGGCTGAAATAGTACATGCCGTACAGGTTGTACTAAGGCCATACACTTGTTGTACTTGCTGGGCAGTAGTGGGTGCATTGTACCTGAATCATACCACAGTTTTGCTAGGCCGTTTTTAGCTTAGGAGTGAGAAAGGTTGCTGAAAATTTCTGTACGAAATTTCCATTTTTTCTACTACTGTAATTTCTCTTGGACGCCCACAATAAAGCCCCCTCTTAGTTTGTTTTCCCCACACTGGGGTTTCCAGGTTAACATCTGGTGTTGTCTTATTTTTATGCTTGGTTCTGTGTATGCTTCCGTTGTCATTTTGTTGTTTTATAACTCAAATGTAGATTATTAGCGTAATTTCCAGACTTATATCAGCAAGCTTATATTTCTGTGTTTAGTAAATTACTGGTTATAATTTCATGTGTTGAGTTAGGTAAAATTAACATGGTATCAAAGCTTAGCCTCTGAGTACAGGACAGCCAAGATACTTGTTGTGCAAGGATAAATCAGCAAGTGGAACATGAGACCAGAAGGTGTATGGAAAACAGGGCAGCAGACTCAAATGGTCAGTGCAGGCTTAAAGTTTGAGGACAGGCTGGATGGACCCTCAAATTTCTACCCTTGGAGAGAACGTATTAGCTTGGTGCTGGAGGAGAATGGGCTGTTGGAAATTGTTGAAGGCAAAGTGGCAGCCCCAACTGATCCAACACAGCTAGCAGCCCATAGCAAGAAAGATGTCAAGCCCAAGACGATACTTGTGGATGGTGCCAAAGACCACATTATTCCTCATTTGTCTGGCAAGAAGACAGCGAAGGACATGTGGGACTCAGGAGGCCCTGGTAAAGTTGTACCATTCTGACAACCAGAGCAGGAAGATGTTGCTCAAAGAGAAGTTGAGAAACATGAAGATGTCCAACGGAGAGTCGGTGGTCACCTACCTCACAAAGTTCACTCAGATTCGAGATGAACTAGAAACTGTCGGAGAGGCAACGGATGAGACTGAGTTGGTGAGGACAACCTCGAATGGCTTCACAAAACAGTGGGAAGTATTTTTCCGTGGAGTTGTGGCTTAGGAGAAGCTCCCTGATTGGGAGAGATTATGGGACGAATTCACCCAAGAGGAGCTGAGACTAGATGCCACTCAGGCTAGCTAGCCAAAGAGTGAAGAGGAAGAGAATGTGGTTCTTCATGCGAAGAAGGGCAGTGGAGCGGGAGGCTTCAGAGACATGGGAAAATTGAGATGCTTTGCATGTCACAAGACTGGCCATTATGTCATCCAATGTCCCAACAAGGAGTCGGAGGTAGCAGCCACAACATCTACTGAGATGGATTCATTTGCAGAGAAATTCGAGGATGAATTTTCTCTGGTTGTCTCTCTTTCGATCAGCAACAAATTCGCTAAGTTGGAGGATAGTGGGACTTGGTTCGTGGACAGTGGATTGTGGATCATCTCACCATATGACGAGAATGAGGTCGGTGTTCCTTAGTGTTTAGGAGACGGGCTCAGAATTGCATGTGCAGAGTGAGGTGCACACCATGCATGCAGTAAAGGGGGTTGGATGTATCAGATTCCAGCTAGAGTCGAGAGTGTCTCTAGAGGTGGATGGGGTGATGTATGTACTAGAGCTGAGGCTTAACTTGCTCTCTGTATCAGCTCTGGCGGATATGGGGTATACAGTGATGTTCATGGATGGACAAGTACTCCTATGTGCAGAGGGAGCAGCGTTGGATGCAACAGTGAGGCTTGGCATTAGGCAAGGTATGATGTACAGGTTGTTAGGACAGCCTGTAGGTGGGTCCAGAGGTAGCTTGGACCAAAGATCAGTGTCCGGGACTGTTAGCTGTTTTTTGGCAAAAAAATCGAGAGTCGAAGGGAATAAATCGCCCTACTGAAAAGTTCGCAAGTTTAGGTGATCCGTGACGGGTTTTTTTTATTTCATTTTGACATTTAGCCAAGGAGGAGAGCCAAGCCATACAACCAGCCAAGGAAAAGTTTGCCATTAGGATTTTGTGGATTCAAGGGTCAGATTTGTGGATTTGGCATTGGAATTTTCAGTCCACATCACAGTTTTTGCATTTGGAGGTAAGTAAAAAAATGTGCCCATTATTTCGCATTTTTTCACCACAGATTTTAATAGATTTTCACTAGCAATGAGTTTTAAATCTTCAAAATAGATTTTCGATGGATCAAAAACCATTTTTTGCCACTAGTATGTGATTTTTTTTCTTGCCATGTATGCCCAAAAACGTTTTTGGGATTTTCTTCCCCTATGTCAATGTAAATTAGTTAAAACATTATGTGTTTTTCGGGTTAAAAACCAAGTTTGAATGCTAGATACATCATTGATTTATCTCTGATTTTTAAATATTCATTTTTTCATCAATAACACATGCTAAAAAACGATTTGTTTTCCCTAGGTTCATATTTTTCCATATTAAAAATGCCAAAGTCATTGGATCCATTCTAGGAGTATGGTGGGCCTGTTGACCCAGGGAATCGACAAATTCTCTTAGCAATCTATGTGGGAAAAGAATGACCGGTGGGGTATACAGGCTAAAATACCACCTTGCAAAAATTCCAGGGCATGAGGTGGGTATTTGTCCCAATTCAAGCCCAGAACTTGTTGTGAAGGCCACAAAAGCACTTGAAGACTATGCAGAAAACAAAAAGTACGCAGAAGCCAAGAAAAAAGAAATCTCTTCAAGATTCAAGTCAAGCACACACACTCTTGGGGCAAGTGGGAGTGGAGTCTAGTCAGATCCACTCCTCACAATCTGTAATTCCTACAGCAACATCACCATTTTTTGTGCCAAGATCCACACCTGGTGCACAACCGTCTATCAGGTCCATGTTGAAAATAAAAGAGAAAGAAGAAGCGAACAAAATTGTGGGCAGATGCCTTCTATGGAGTGATATACCATTCAATTTTCCCAGGAACCCATTCTATGTGTCCATGTTTGAGGCTGTTGTTATTGTTGGCCCAAGGTATAACCCCCCAAGTTATGGGGAGTTCAGAGGGCCCATCCTTCAAAATGAAAAGGTCGATTGCATTTAGAGGTTGCAGGAGCTTCGAGATTCATGGGAGTTCATAGGATGCATTGTGATGTCAGATGGTTGGATTGATGGGAAGGGTAGGACCCTTCTCGATTTCTTGGTTCATTGTCTCAGGGCGACAATGTTTATGAAATATGTGGATGCATCTACACATGCCAAGGATGCGGCATTACTTTGTGACTTGTTGGATGGGTTCATCCAAGAGGTAGGTCCGCAACATGTTGTCCAAGTCATAACAAACAATGTTGCAAATTATGTGGTTGTTGGTAGGATGCTTATGTCCAGGTATCCTACACTATTTTGGACTCCTTGTGTCGCTCATTGCCTTGACTTGATGTTAGAGGATATGGGAAAGATTGATTGGATCAAGGATGACATTGAATCAACGAGGAGCATCACAAAATTCATATACAATCATGTTTTTGTACTTAGCTTGATGAGAAAATTCACAAGTGACAAAGAGTTGGTGCGTCCTGCCATCACACGCTTTGCCACTAGTTTTATTTCTCTTCAGTCTCTCTTGAATTCTAGGTGGGAATTGTAGGCAATGTTCCTTTCACCTGAGTGGCATGCTTTATCATTTAGCAATAAACAAGAGGGGCAAGCCATTATGAGGCTAGTTGCATGCCAGGAGAGCTTTTGGGATGCGGTGAAGGAGGTGTCCACCATCAGTGAACCTTTGGTATGTTGAATTTTCACTATGCTAGGCTCAAGCATGAGGTTTATTTCATTTAGCAGGTACTTGAACCATAAACAAATGCAGCTACACCATACACAAGTGTTGCAATAACCAAGATCAAGAGAAGAATTACCATGCACAAGAACACAAGAAATATCCTGGGAAAACCCTTCTCAACAAGGGAGAAAAACCCAACAATCCTTAGTTGTATTCTCAAGAGAAGATCCCCCAACCATAAACCCTAATGCACACGAGAGGGTGCTTCTACAACTTTGAAACTAGCACCCAAGAGAGGTGCGCACTTCAACCTTACAAGTGTTCCTGAAATTTCCAAATAACAAGTGACAAGTGTGAGACTGTGTGTTTCCTCCATGGGGAAATCACCTCTATTTATACAAGACCAGACACAGCAATAGGTGTGTCTATTGGCACAATAGGGTCGACCTCAATAACTCAGTAATATAATTA
>SNQJ01S0044897.1:0-12195 GCA_010110895.2 Picea sitchensis
TTTGAGTCTTGGGTAGTAGATTCAGGGGCTTCATTTCATGCCACACCCCATAGGAAACATTTTCTAGATTATGTTCAAGGTGATTCTGGATAAGTTCATTTGGGTGATGATGCACCATGCAAAATTGTTGGAATGGGAAAGGTAAAAATAAAACAAAGCAATGGAAACAAATGGTTTTTGAAAGAGGTAAGACATGTTCTAGATCTAGGGAAAAATCTAATTTCAACAGGGCAGTTGGCAAGTGAAGGTTGTATATATATATTTATAGATAAGGTGTGGAAGGTCACTAAAGGATCATTGTGAATATTGTATTCTGGGAGAGGATACCGTGAGAGAAAAAAGAGGAAGTTACAATGGGTGTGTTATAGGTTGTATCCCTTTATTTGCTGGGTAATAATAAAGGAAGGACCTGGCAATTTCTCTGGTGGACGTATCCCACACTGGGTGAACCACGTATATCTGTGTCTCTATTGTATTTTGTATCTTCTGTGTTTTATTTCCGCATTTGTTTTATTTTATTGCTCCGCGATCCTTTTTTTCTAACACGGGACCCCTGTTAAGATATTACAATCATTAACCTTCTAAGGGTGTGTGGTACTGTGACGATTCTTACTTGGTTTCTTGGAACACCAAACATACTTCTTCCATACTATGCCTATTCACCTAGAGAATACCCATACTCCATTTTAGGCTACTAGTGAGTCACACTCTTACTCCAGTGCAACTCTTTTATACTTAGACAATTGTTAAAACAGTTTAACACTTAGTCTTATTTAAGCATACATTCCATGAATGTGAGAAACCAAGAGAACAAATGCAGACCAAACTAAGACAAACAAAAATATAGTGCAAGCAACAAAAGCCTTTCATAACACCTGATTGAGTATTTGTTATTGAGAAACAATTATAATATGAGCACTACCCACTCAGTTTACAAATACGATAGAGTCACACGACTCACCTCACCTCACAAAAACACTCATAAATAGATTAGTCACACCAATACGCTCTATCACAACCATATCTGCAACCTCCTATGGTGCAACTAAGAAGTTTCCATAATCGTAGAATTATTTTCTCTTCATTTCCAGATACTTTCACCAAGCTAACAGATATTTTGGTTATGTCGCACACATGCTTTCAACATACCTACATTTCCATACATCCCAAAAACCTTCCAGAGTGTCACACTCTTGGATACTTATCTTCGATCTTGGCAACTCTTCTTCAGTTCCTTGCCTCAGACTTTCTTCAAACTTGGTTGTCACTTCTGCAAAACGTCATGTCTCCTGAGTGTGTCACGCCTCTTAGTGAACCCACACTCAAACAAATCGTCGCACCCCCTATATGGACTTGGTGCGCCCATCCAAGTCCACACACCCATCAATTGTCATGTCTCTTGGACCGACATGCCCCATCCTTGGGCATTCTTTCTTTGTCCTGTGCACTCTTTTATACCAATGACCCCTTATGGGTGTGTCGATGGGGTTATCCAACCTCTCCTGTGCACCCATGTTGTTGAGGGAAGATAATCCACTACTTAGGTGTGCTCCCAAGTTGCCTCTCCCTTTCCCAAACTCAACAAAATTATTCATCAATCGTTCTAAGGAAAATAAGGTGTGTTCCCCCTTGGTGTCAGATGTCACCATCATGTGCCCAAGGTGCTCCTGCTCACACCGGAATGTCTTCATCCACCCAACCGATCACTTCTTCCTTGTGCTCTTCATCTGCTTCATCACCAAATATTCCAAAGGAGTGCACATGCTTGGTGGATGTCATGGGATGCCTTACATCCTTCCCAAAAACAAGTTGTTTCCATCCCTGACAACATCCGAAGATTTCCATGGTGTCTTTGCCCCATCTTCAGATCTCATCACAACTCAACAATTTTTGTCTCCCCAACTATTTTCGTTAAGAAAAACTTCCCTTAGGAAGTTACATGAGTCTACGAAGTGTCATTGCTATCTGAATTGTTATTTTTTTTTATACTTCAGTCCATCTTCCAGTGATTTTGTGCATTGGATCCCCTTGTGACTTCAAATGATTGGGTAGTTATTCCAATCATCATGCCTCTATCTCAAGAACTCACATCTTCATATTCAAACATGATTTTATGTCTACAAACTTGTCACATCTAAAAATATTCATTTCCTCCAATATATCAAGTCACCCACCACGTTCTCTACAATTTTTTCCAAGGCACCTCCTCAAGGTGCCCCATTGGCCTCATTTCCCCCCACTGAGATAGTGAGCTAATGTGCCACAGTCTAGTTTGAAGGTGAAGGGAGACATTTTTTTGGTCAATCTCCCTCATCTCTAATCTATCACATTTCTATCAGTGAAGTGTCGCCATACTTCTGCGTTATGTACATAAGCAATGATACACTTGAACTGATATTTCCTTCACACTCCTCCATTATTCGTTCTAGCTCAGGGTTATACGACCATTCACCATGTCCAAGTTATCTAGAGGAGGAATCAACCTCTTCCTTGGTTCTCTTCGACCAAGGTTGTTGTGATTCCCTCACGTCCTGTTGGTCCATGGATGGTTTCTTCTCATGTTTAACGAACTGCTCTAGCATCCTCATCTTTGTGACTTCCTTTGATCTTTGTTTCCACTCATCAACTTTCAAATAGAAATCATTCAAGCCATCCATTATATTAGCTAAATCTCCAACTATCTCTTCAACATCGAAAATCCTCAGCTCCATTGACGCGAGACTCCTTTCATTCTCCATGTTAGACTATCCAACCATCACCCCACATCATCCAAGTTTGTCTCCACAAGGTTTCTTGCTCTGGTTGTTTGCAAAAACCATCTACAAGGAAGAAACTCATGTTCCTCCTTCCTTCCTGCTTATGGTAGGAATCAAACATGGAGTTTGTCTTGAGAAAATGGCCAAACTGTTCATGTGAGGAATAGGTGTTTCCTTTTCCTTTGTCCCAAACTCTTGTCCCAAGACAACTTCAAAATAATCCATAGGAACAAGGAAAAAACTTGTCTTTTTGCACCAGTCACCGAGATTCAACGAGATTTCCTTGGCTACACCAATGACCCTCTCTGCACCTATGTTGACTATATTGAAGGTTGTCTATGTTTGTTTAGGCTACAACCCAATCCTCAACAATATGTATTCCCTCAATAAGTTATGAGTTTCCCCACTTTCTACCATGGATTCCATTAACTTCCCATTGAGTTCGACCTGCACATAACAAGGTTTCATCTTGTATTGCTCTTGACTCTTCATGGATTCACCCTCCATGACAATTTTCAAGACCTTCAAGACTCCAACAGATGGGTTATATTCCTTTTCCAAATCATTCAAATTATATTTCAAGGGATAATTCTTCTTTTAGTGCTACTTGGCACAAATCCAACACGAAATCGATTTCTTCTCTTTCATTATGTCCATTTGCTTGGAATTCTCTTCACATCCCTTGGACATCTTCATATTTCATTTTTCCTTCCTCTTCCTCATCCCTTGTTGTTGGTTCTCGCCTTAGACATCCTCACTATTCCTAGGACCTGTCGTTGGTTCACCCCGAAAGTCCAATAGTTTTCCCACTGCTGTGATTGTTGTTGCAATAGTCTTCATGTTATGTCATCAGAACTCACTCTACACCTATGGTTGCAAACCATTCATGAAGTGGAAAAATATATATTCTTTCGACATGTATTTGACCTCCAACATACTCTCTGTGAACTCCTTGATGTAGGCTTAGATATTACTAATGTGTTTGAGAGCCAACAAATTATTTATTGTGATCCATGCTTGGTTCCCAGGACCAAACCGGGCCTTCAAGGCCACCTTCATCTATGCCAATTTTTTTATCTTCTCAATGATTCTCTCAGTTACTAAGTATTCCACCTGATACCTCCAACGAATCTTAGTGTTTCTTGTCATTAACTTCACTACAACATTCACCTTGGATTCGTGTGAACTTTCATTCAACTTCTCCAAGTACTTCTCAATGCCCCAACAAAAGTTTCCCAACAAATTAGCGTTGTGCGTTCCATCATATGGACAAATTTCCTTTATATTCATCCTCATCGACATGACAACATAGATATTTCCATTATCCAAAACAAATTTCAACAATATGATGGTGTTATATTGGTCCTTTAACTTGTGTGTGATTGTGGAAAGTATGTCGTCCATTACCTTGAGTCTATCATGCATTTCATTGGTCAAGATATCAGTCATCATATTTGCAGTTGTCTGGCACTCCCGAAAAAATTCATTAAACCCATGCTTCATCTTTCTCATCTTATCCTCCATCTAGTCGACCTTCTCACCATGTTGACACAATGCATTCATCATTTGTTTGAAAATCTTCTCCAAGATAATGATTCGATATTTCATTCTTCCGGTCTTGGGATCCCTCTCGGTGTCACTGTCATCTGCATGAAACCCAACCATGGAAATCCCTCCAAATATATCCACTTTATTTTCAAAAGGGTTCCTCCAAAGAACCCAAGAGTTTGTCTCAAGACTTCTTCAAAATTTTGCAATAAACTATGCGCGGGTTACTTCTGTGATAGAGTCTGCGACAAATTCTGCAAAGTTCACACTTAGAACTTTGCGCTTGGAATTCTCAAGGGGTGTTCCCAGGTCTCCTCAGAATTCATGAATTCTATCCACAACTCATCCCTCTCACAACCCACCAAGTCTGCACTCATGTTGTCTCTGTGATGGGTCAATATGTCGAAGCTTCACCAAGCCTGCACCAATTTTGTTTTCCCAACAAGTGTGTCCCTCCCCCACCGTTGGTCTAATTGCAGTAGTGGTGAAGATCTCCAAACTATTTCTCAAGTTTTCTCTAATACCACCTATCACGACCCCATATGACGTCTATTCATATATTACAATCCTTCACCTCTTGAGGGCATGCATGGTTCTTACTTGGTTTCTTGGAACACTAAGAATACTTCATTCAGACTGTGCCTCTTCCCCTAGAGAATAACAACATACTTTTATGGACCTAACCTACCTAACCCCTCAAGTGGGTAGAATAATATATTTCCATGTAATAAAGTTCAATATTAATAAGGCCTAACAATAATGAGGAATAATTCAAATGTAAGAATACCTAATAGAAGATTTCGCTTCTATAAGGGATCTTCCTCTAGATTGTTATTTTGGATAGATAGGTTTAGTATAAATAAGAGTAGAGGGTATGAGAAGTTTTGTCTTGGATATTATTGCAATAGAGCTCTACTCTACTGGAGGTTTCCCCTGGAAGAGGAAAGCGAACATTGCTATCATTAATGAAAGTGCTCTTTCTGGTGTTATTCTAGTATTATTCTAGTTATATCATTGTTGTTCTGCCATTTCTAGCTAAAATATTTATGTTCTGCATACTATTTTATATCTGGAATACTACAAGTGGTATTAGAGCACTTTCCTCAGAAGAAAATTGTGGGTTAATTGTTTTTCAAGGTAGAGATGTATTTCGACATCTTAAAGCTACAACGATCTATCATTACGCGGTCAGTGAGTAATACACGCCGGAAATACAAGAGGTACTCAAGTGCACATCTGTTGGCCACCCTTGTAACCCCTATTGGTACCCCTTCGAGTGGTAGTGCATCAAACAACACTTGTACATGGATCAACCTAGATCTCCTGAAGCCCTCCGTAGATAAATTGATTGGCCTCCTTACTTCTATAGTGTCACTGAGAACATCACTCGAGAAGATACTTTCTAGTACCTGGGTAGTCAGGTAGTATGATTAAGGGAATGGTCTAGCCTCCTTAGTTGGTGTCCTGAGATATTGGGCTGAATACTATTGTTGGACCCTGCATGTATATCAGAGAGATAAAGAATATGGAAAACCCTTGTCTGTAGAAACCCTGAATACCCTACCTCTTGGGATGAAAACAAAAATAGAAAAAACACTATCTATTTCCACACAATTGTTCCTTCTGCATTCTGGTTGCGAAATTACTACACATTTCTCCCTGTTAATCATTTAGGCATTTTGTCACTGCAGTATTATTCAGGCTAGAGTATAATGCCGTAGGAGTAAAAAAAAGTATAGCGGTCCCGCCGACACACTTATTTGGGACCTATCCCATTGGATTCCCCTTTTCTCCCGATCGTAGTCATACTTTCATTTTTAATATTGTTTTTTTAGTGGACTCGACCCCTTTTCAGCTTCCCTATTTTTCCACCTATTCCATTATATTTCCCTTCTCACCCTGATTGTCATGGTATCTATCACTTATAAGTCCTTTTTTTTGGTCCCACCCACCCTTTTTTCCTTACCCACACTTCCCCTCTCCAAATGGCCACCACTCGCAACCAAGACTTGCAAAATTCCATCAATCAAGCCCAGGACTCCATCCAACATATGGCATTTGAGATTGGCTCTAACAATTCCTGCCTTGCACAATTCGAGACACAAGTCCAACAAAACTTTGACACCATGGAAGCCAAATTCCTGTACCAATTTAACACCCTCGATTTTGCCATCAACCAGTTGTTGAATCGCCCTCCAGGTCCTTCCTTCTTGGACCAACCAGATGTTGTTGATTCCTCTCATTATATGCATTTTCAATCCAACTACTTTCATCGTGACCCCCATCTTCCCCACATTGAGGTAAATAAATTTGATGGCTCAAATCCCACGGGTTGGGTCACTCAAATGGAGCATTATTTTTCTCAGCATGGTATTACTAATGAGTTGGCTAAACTTTGCTATGATATCCGCTATCTAGATCCTGAACGATGGAAATGGCATAAAAATTCACGTCAGGGGTATATTGCATGAACCCATTTTGTTGTAGATCTCTATGACCGCTTTGACACTGAAGCCCACTATATTGGTCATTTGACCAAGTTGAAATAGTAAGACATAGTGGAATACTTTATAACTGCTTTTGAGCATTTTGCCTTTCAAACCGAGGGCATGTCAGATGATTTATTCTGTGAATTATTCATCAATGGCCTCAAGGATGAAATCCAATCCTAAGTTCTCATGGCCCTCCCTTAGACTTGGTTGGAAGATATTAAACGTGCTAAAGAGGCCCAAAAAGATTTTTTTTCCTAGAACAAAAATACCTCTTTTGTTCCTCACCCTTGACCCACTAATCCTAACCCCCTTGTCACTCCCCTCAAGGTCCATAAATTAACTAGGGATGAAATCAATGAACGCCAACTGAAGAGTCTTTTCTATAATTGTGATGAAAAATATTTTTTGGGGCACAAGTTTAAGGAAAAAAAAACCTTTTATTACCATTTCCAAAGATGTTCCTAAAGAAGATGTGACAATTCCACTTGTTGAAGAGCCCTCCCTTCCCAATGCTACCTAGGAGCCCATTGACCCACCTGAAGTTGAACCACTCATTTCCTTGCATGCCCTCACTGGCTTCTCTTCTCCACAAACCCTCAAGCTCATTGTCTATATTAATCATAGGAATGTCATCATCCTTGTTGACAATGGTAGCACCCACAATTTTATTCATCGTTATATTGCTCAGGAAACCAATTTTTATATTCATCCTGTCAATAATTTTCAAATCATGATAGCCAATGGCGGGTCCACGAAATGTGGTGGGCATTGCGAAAATGTGCTTCTTCAAATTGGACATTACCACTTGAAATCTCATATGTGTTCCATTGAAATGGGAGGTTGTGACATTGTGCTCGGTGCTGAATGGTTACGCACTTTGGGTCCTATTCTTATGGATTTTAAGGAATTAACAATGCAATTCCACTAGGAGGGACAAAAGTGTCACTTCCAAGGTCTCACAGATGGTTCTCCCGAGATAATCAGTTCCCATTGCATGGAAAAAATCCTCAAGAAATACCACTCTAGTATTATTGCTCAACTCCATTCTATTCAAGAGGTTGAGACACCCTCAGTGCATCCTAACCTCCAAGATATTCTCTCCAAACACCAAGCTGTTTTTTCAACTCCTCAGGGACTTACGCCTTCTCATGGTGTTCATGATCATTCCATACCCCTTATCCTGATTCCTCCCAATGTTCGCCCTTATTGTCATCCCTTTTCCCAAAAGGATGAAATTGAGAAAATAGTGCAGGAATTTCTCCAAGCAGGTGTTATCTGCCCTAGTACCAGCCCTTATTATTCTCCTATGGTCATGGTACTTAAGAAATAAGGTAATTTTCACATGTGTCATGACTTTCATGCCCACAATAATCTCACCATCAAGGACAAGTTTCCCATTCTTGTCATTGATTATCTCTTGATTGAGTTGAGTGGTGCTTAGTACTTCACTAAACTTGATCTACATTTTGGATATCACCAAATATGTATGCAAGACATTGACATACCCAACACTGCCTTTCGAACTCACGAGGATCACTATGAGTTCTTGGTCATGCCCTTTGGCCTGCGTAATTCCCCCTCCGCATTCCAAAGCCTCATGAATCATGTCTTCCATCCTTTTCTCTGTCATTTTGTCTTAGTTTTCTTTGATGATATTATCATATATAGTAACACTTGGCAATCCCATCTTGCCCATGTGGATCAAGTTCTCCATCTACTCTCTTAGCATCAAATTTTCCTCAAAAAATCTAAATGTGCCTTTGGAACCTCAAAATTCGAGTACTTGGGTCATATTGTTGTCAAGGCTAGTGTCAGGGTGGATCCTAAGAAGATTGAAGCAATGCAATATTGGCCTCGCCCCAATACTATCAAAATATTGTGTGGTTTTCTGGATTTAACAGGCTATTGTCGAAAGTTTGTTCAAAATTATGGAAATATTGCGGTGCCTTTCACTACTCTCCTTAAAAAGAATTCTTTCACTTGGACTCCTGTAGCTGATTAGACCTTTCAAGCATTGAATGCAGTTATGTGCACTACTCCGGTCTTGGCCCTTCCTGATTTAACAACGACTTTTTTCCTGGAATGTGATGCCTCTGGGAGAGGAATTGGAGCAGTCCTGATGCAAGAGGGAAGACCTTTGGACTTTACCAACAAACAATTGTCAAAACGTCATTTGGGCCAATCAATATATGAAAAGGAAATGTCGTCTATTCTGCATGCAGTGGATCTCTGGAGCCCTTATATCTTGGGGAAATGCTTCGAAATTAAGATAGATCATCAAAGCCTCAATTATTTTTTGGAGCAACGACCTTCCTCTCTAGAGAAACAAAAATTGGTAACTAAGATCTTTGGATATGATTATGAGATCATTTACAAGAAAGGAAAAGAAAATGTGGTTGCTGACGCTCTTTCTCAAAAATATGAAGATGGAGGGTCCCTTTTCTCCCTATCCTTCATTGTACCGTATTGGCTCCAAGATGTTCACTAGGAACGACTGCAAGATCCTAAAATTTTGCATCTGATCCAACAATTGCAAGACATTTTTGCATTTTCCCCAGGGTACTCTTGGTACAATGATGATCTTCGCTACAAAGGTCATTTGTATTTAAGTAAACAATCACAACTTAAATCCACGATGCTTTCTGAGCTTCATGCTATACCCATAGTTGGGCACTCAGGGTTTTCCAAAACCTATGGCAGGGTCAAATGTTCTTTTTTCTGGGATGGTATGAAAAAGGGAATTCACAATTTTTTGGCCAAATGCAATGTTTGTCTATGTAATGAGGGTGAAACAATCAAAGCTCCTAGCACACTCCAACCTATTCCGATTCCACCCACTATTTGGAAGGACATCTATATGGATTTTATTATGGGATTACCTAAATTAGGAAATAAGTCAGTCACCATGGTGGTAGTTGATCATCTTTCCAATTATGATCATTTATGTGCTCTTCAAAATCCATTTACTGCATCCATTGTGGCTAAAATTTTCATGGATCATGTCTTCAAGCTTCATGGAATGCCTCATTCTATTGTTTTTGATCGAGATCCCACTTTCACCAACAATTTTTGGTAAGAATTGTTTAGGCTACAGGGAACCCAATTGCATCTCAACATCTCCTATCATCCCCAGACTGATGGTCAAACTAAAGTTGTCAACAAGTGTTTGGAGACTTATTTTAGGTGTTTTTCCTTTGAAATGAAACATCAATGAGATCAATGGTTACCATTAGCTTAATACTCAGATGACTCAGATGACTCCTTTTGAAGCAGTATATGGACAAAAACCACCTTCCATTCTCTCCTACATGTCAGGTGTCTCGAAGGTTTAGGCGGTTGACCAAACTCTTACAGTTCGAGAAGCTATTCTTTGTACCCTCAAAGAGAATTTTTTCATGGCTCAGAATTACATGAAGCAACAAGTCGATCAAGGTCTATCAGAACACCAATTTGTTGAAGAATACCAAGTATTTCTTCGACTGCAACCTTATAAACAAATTTCACTCAAGGCCGAACATTGTCAGAAACTAACACCCAAATTTTATGGTCCTTATACAGTTCTCAAGCACGTGGGAAATGTGGCCTATCAATTAGCTTTTCCTAGTTCTTCTAAGCTCCATCTTGTTTTTCATGTCTCCTTCTTAAAGAAGGTAATTGGAACTAAATGCCAAACTCAAACCAACATTCATGAGTTGGATGGAGAAGGATCCATTTGTATTCAGCCACAAGCAGTTTTGGACTAGTGTGAGCATCATATTCATCAACACACCATCAAGGAAGTGTTATTCCAGTGGAAAGATACAACTCCAACAAATGCCACTTGGGAGCCAACTAACATTCTGCAACAATTTCCCCATCTCAAGCCTTGAGTACAAGGATGATTTTAAGGGGGGGGGGCATGCTAGGGACCTAACATACCTAACCCCTCAAGTGGGTAGAATAATGTATTTCCATATAATAAAGGTCAATATTAATAAGGCCTAACAATGAGGAGGAATAAGTCAAATATAAGAAGACCTAATAGAAGCTTCCGCTTCTAGAAGGATCTTCCTCTAGATTGTTCTTTTGGATAGATAGATTTAGTATAAATAAGAGTAGAGGGTATGAGAAGTTTTGTATTTTATATTATTGTAATAGAGATCTTCTCTACTGGAGGTTTCCCCCTCGAAGAGGCAAGTGAACATTGCTATCATTAATCAAAGTGATTTTTCTTGTGTTATTCTGGTATTATTCTAGTATTGTTCTGGTTATATCATTGTTGCTATGCCATTTCTAGCTAAAATATTTCTGTTTTGCATACTATTTTATATCGAGAATACTACACATACCCATACTCCATTATGGGCTACCGGCGAGTCACACTCCCACTGTAGTGAAACTCTTGTATATTTAGACAATTGTTAACACAATTTAACACTTAGTCTAATTTAAGACTACATTGAACATGAGAAACCAAGAGAACAATTGTGGAACAAATGAAGACAAGCACATATATAGTGCGAGCAACACAAACCGTGCCTAACACCCGAATGAGTCTTTGTTATTGTGAAACAATTACAATATGAGAACCACCCACTTGATTTATAAATTTGATAGAGTCACATGACTCACATCACCTCACAAAAANNNNCTCTCACAACCATCTTTGCAACCTCCTACGGTGCACCTCAAACGTTCTCACAACCGTCGACTTGTTGTCCCTTCGTTTTCACAGAATTTCACCAAGCTAACAAGGATTTATATTTTGTCTCACACATTCCTCCAACAGACCTTTTGTTTCCAAACTTCCCCAAAACCTCCAAGAGCATCCCGCTCTTGGCTACTTGTCTTCCATCTTGGAAAATCCACCTCATTTCGTTTCCTCAAACTTGTTCTCCAAATCTCTTTCCAATATTCTATTCCTTTCTTTGGTTGTGCACCCTTTCTCTTATAGGAATTCCAAGGGTCACTAGTGATAAACATCATGTCTCTTAGGTGTGTCACTCCTCTTCATGGAATCACACTCAAATGACTCATTGTGCCCCCTCTGTGGACCCGGTGCACCCATCCAATCCAACGTGATCATCAACTGTTATGTTTCTTGGACCGACGCACCCCATATTTAGGCATGCACCATTTTCCTTGTGCACTCTTTTGTGAAAATCATCGTGAATCCTCATGGGTTTGCTAATGGGGTCATCCAGTCTCTATGGTGCACCCATTTTGTCGAGAGTATACAACTCTCCTACTTTGGCGTGCTCCCAAGTTGCATCTCCCTTTCCCAAACACAACATGAGCCTCCTTCAATCATTTTAAGGAAAGTAAGGTGTGTTCCCCCTTGGATTCGCACACCACCATCTTGCACCCAAGATGGTACTTATCAAACCTAAACATTTTTTTCCACTATAACATCCCCACTA
>SNQJ01S0044897.1:16811-34419 GCA_010110895.2 Picea sitchensis
TTAATAAGGCAATTAATGAATGGATAAGGCATTAATAAAGGGATAAGGAGTAATAATGAGTTAGGTGGAAGTAAATGTGAGGGGCGGTGAAGGAGGAATAAGGGAGGTGGAGAAGGAGTATGAGGGGATATTCATTCATGCATTCGAAGAGAGGGGACTTGGAGTTTTTTTGGGGAGAGTTGGTACAGTGGGATTTATAGTGCACCGGGGCTGAAGAGGTTTTGGGCTAGGAGGGCTAGGACGTCCATTGATGTCCTAGGGCTAGGCATACTAGTCGGTAGGGTGGCTGGTTTTGGGGTGTCTTAAGGAGCAAGCTGCTGCGGATAGGTTCAAGCAAGGGAGCAGGCTGTTGCGGATAGCATCAGAGCGAGGTATTTAAACTCAAATTTATGATTTGTTTACTTAAATTTAGTACCTATCGCCAAATTTTATTACGTAAGTATGGAGATAGATTGTAAATTATGAATATTTACTTCTTTAAAGACTTATAGAAATTACAGAAATTTGAAAAGAAATTTTAAACGTTAATTTGAAATCTGGGTTACTACAAAAGAGTTCTTTGAACTCAAGTTGGGAAGCATGAAAATGGAGAAATATTATAATAGGTTCTTTGAATTGTTGAAGTATGTTGTCTTCATCAAGGATGAGAAGGTAAAAATTCAAAGGTTTCTAAGTGGGTTACTCTCCTTCTATAGTGACAAGATACAATATGATAACCCCAAGACCTTGGAGGAATCCTTATAAGGAGAGAAATACATATTTATGAGCAAAGAAGAGGAAGGTTAATTTTCTAAAAGACTTGGAATGACAGGATGAAGGGTAAAAAGGATCAAAGGAATAAATGTTTTGATCCACCCTTTTTCAAGAACAACACCCAAGAAAATAAACGAGGTCAATTAGCCCAAAATGAGCATAATACTGCAAATTCATTTGGGAAAAGGCC
Organism: Picea sitchensis; assembly: GCA_010110895.2. NCBI lineage: Eukaryota > Viridiplantae > Streptophyta > Pinopsida > Pinales > Pinaceae > Picea > Picea sitchensis. The sequence continues at coordinate 17,755 of SNQJ01S0044897.1, forward strand.
AAGGTATCTTCCTGTACAATGTTGGGGATGTGAGGGAAATCACTTATATAAGTATTTCCCTCACAAAGGAGAAAGAATGAGGACTTTCCACAACATTCAAGAGGATGAAACAATGGAAGACATGGGAGGAAACATGCCAAGAATTTATTCAGCCTTGGAAAACAAGAAAACTAAGTATGAATCTCCAATGATTGAAGTGGAAGGTAAGATTGATAACCACCCCATAACAATTTTAATTGATTCTGGAGCTAGCCATAATTACATAAAGGCTAACATTGTTGAAATATTTCACTTGAAAATGAGTAAACATAAGAAATATTGGTTAGTTTAGTTAGCCACAATGGCTAAGAGGAAGATCAATGAATTAGTTAAATATTTTCTGATAGACATGAATTGACTCAATACAAAGGTATATTTAAACATCATACCATTGGGTTCATATGATTGTCTAATTAGCATGGATTGGCTAGAAAAACACTATGCTATCCTAGACTGTTACAACAAGAGAATTACATGTATTAATGAAGACGGGAAGCAAGGCAAGGTTCAAGGAATCCAATAGTTGTAGCTATTAGAAAAATTTCAACTATGCAGTTGAATAATAGTTTCAGAAAGGGATGTCAGATTTTTGTAGCCCATATGGAAGAGGAAGCCAAAGATAAAATGACAATAATTGAAGACCATTCGGTCTTAAGCGATTTTAAAGATGGTAAAGGTTCAATGGAACTCCTACGGTCCTTAATATGCTACATGGGAGCATGAATAAAACATGCAGGATGAATACCTACAATATTTTGACGATTTTGAAGAAATAAGAATGCAAGACTCCATTTTGAGCAACTAGAGTTCTGAAACCAAATCTCAAACTCCTAGCCATATGCAATGAGGAACTTGATAAAATAATGGCTCATTCCTTGAGTTAATCCTGATAAACAAATGAGACATCCCTTGGGTTATCCCTAATAAATGAATGATGGATTTCTTGGGTTAGTGAGTTGAGAGGAACATGATATTTTGGTTGGAACTATTCCCAGAGTTGTAAAATTGCATAATTTTATTTCTAAGTATTGTGATGTAAATTTACATATATGTATATAGACGTAATGTGCACCGATAATGGTGCACAATTGTAGGGGAGGGTTAATGTAACATCCACACTATAATCTCGAGTTTAATTAATGCTTAATGTAGATATAATATGTGGTTACGTCCAAGCGATGTAATATGCAAATTGTATTTCTCAATGTTAATAATAAAATTTGATGCTAGATGCTAAAGGGACGTGGATAGAGATAGGGGTTGAATTAATCCACAAGAGAGAGGAGTGTCTATGATAATGGACAAGAGGGGTCCAAGGGGGAAATTACCCATGTATATTAATTAAACCCATTTTCCTAATTTTTCTAATTTTTTATGAACCTTCTAATTTCTGATTGAGTGTTCCCAAAGCTAATCATTGAATACATGTAAGAGGTTGAGTGTGAGTGGTCACATCCAAAAGTTATTGGGGACATGGGGGTTGAGTACAATCATCTTGGGAAAGTGTGTGAGTCAAGCAAGTAAGACAAATGAGAAGAAATTCTTATGGGTGGGGACAACAATTTTAGACAATCAAGTTTTGTGCATGAGGAGCAAGTAGAGAGCAATAAAGAGAGCTTGGAGCTAGTGAAACCATGTAGGGTGAATTTTAGAGCACGTTGGAGTATGTTTGAAGAATTTTGGAGCTGAATACTGAATATCCAGGTTGTCATACCCAAAGAGTGAACTCCTATGTGAGTTTCACTAAAACAACAAGTGTTTGTTGTGGTTTGATGGTAGTTTTCCTATCAATAAGTTTCCTTGAGTTCCCAACTGAGAGGTTCCTAGATGCATGTTCCAGAGAGACCCTGATAAATGAATAAGACTCCTGAGGGACTGATATCAATGAAGGGGTACATTCCTTGGGTTAGACAGGTCAAGAGGAAGAGAGATGGTCGAAAATAAGGATAGTTGTAGGAGAATACTAGTGGGTTGTGAGTTTTATGAGCTGTGAGTGGGAAGTGAGAGACCACCCTCTTTTGTGAATTACTAGCCTTAGCCCGGGGCTGACTTGCAGTTGATATTTGGATAAACAAGTATATGGTTGGGTGGAACGTCCATCCCAAGCAACTAGTTGCACAACTGTTTATTAAAGAAAAGTGTATCTATTTTTTGTCTTGTATTTACGAGTTAAATTGTTTTGCGTGATCTCTGTAAATGAGAACAAATTTTATATGTTGTTGTAATGAAGTTTATTAGCTGCATTCATTTTTATTTTAGTATGTTGTAGATTTATCAATGTAATGGTAGCAAACAATAGCTAAATATATTTTTAATTTGTAGCTGAAAGCTACAAAAAATATGTCAGTTGCAAAATAATTAAATTAGTTAACATAAATTTCATTTTTACGAGTTTTCCACACCGTAATGTCCCTCGAGTGGGCCGAGGGACATTACATCAACCCAAATGATGGTTTCTTCCTTGTGTTCTTTGTTTTTTTCTTCATCGAATCTACCTAAGGAGAACGTGAGCTCGATGGGAGCCGTGGGAGACCTTACATTAAAAAAAATGTGATTAGGGATTATTGGTTGTTGGTGAGTTGTTTTCATAGCTCTTTAAGGATTTCATAATATTCTTGTGATTTGTTTTGTTATCTTTGTAGGAGTTTGAGGTGTTTCCACCTCATAAAGTTAATTGGGTTTCATAGAGTACACGTTTGTGGTCATTTTCTTATTTCAAGTTTCAAATTTCTATATGTATCAAAGTTTAGTATTTTCTTATTTCAGGTTTCAAATTTCACTATATATCAAAGATTAGATGTAGAAAATGAAAATACAATGTGAAATGTGTGATATGTTAGTCTTTAGTTTAAATGCTGAGTTTTTTTTTTCTTAAATTTAAAATTTTCTCTTTTAACTTGTAGATAACATTTGTATAGGCATTTTCCATGCTTTGAAATTTCTTGAATTTTGTTTCCATAAATATTTTAATTTTTTAATCAAAGAAACGTGATGGTGACATTTTTTTAATAATAAATTTCGACTCATATATATACATTTTGCATAGATAGTTTGAGGCCTGAAAATTTGTCCATATAAAATGGACAAAAGTTGAGTTTCTAATGGAACTGCAAAATTTAGAGAACAATTAACAACTGAATTTGCTACATTATTGTTCGCTTTTTTAGGATCATCTGTAAGGTCATTTATTTTATTTCTCATATTTAAACTTTGTAATATGTATCTACTAGTTCAATAAATTTGATTAAAAATGTAATAATTTTTTAACACATTTTTTTATGAAGTGTATACTTAATTTATTGTTGTCAATTGAAATGTAGTTTTTTGGGGATCTTTTCCTATTGGAAGAGTTTTATGATTATATACCCTTCTCATTTAAATTAAGATATACCCTTCAAATTTGATCACTGGTTCCATAATGAGTTATTTAAGAATTGCTCATGTATATAAATTGCTTGTGTATCTCAAATCCCCCAACTATTTAACAATTGCTCGTTTATCTGACATCCCCCAACTACGTGTCGTGCAAGGTGCCAAACCATGAACAAACTAATTCCCACCTAATGCCCCTAGGTGGCAGTCAATATTAGTTGTTTATTAATTATCCTACATTAAGGAGGATAATGGCCTAGCGGTTCATTTGGATGACTATATCGGCCATGTACCTAATTTTAAAAGGTTAAAGAATTATGGTTTATTGAAAGTCTTTTTGAAAAAAGATGAATTCTAAAAATTCATGTCTATGTTTATTTTTTAGTTGAAGGTGCTATGTGATTAATTAAACTCAGTTTTTTGGGGTTTAAATTGTAAATTGAAAAATAAATAGAAGGGGAAATATATGATACCAGCTGGATGTGAGGTACACTATGAAGGAATATGATGACAAATTTTAATGGATTTATTAGTCGAGGAGGCTCTACTGAACTGCTGAAATAATGAGCTAACTTACCTTTTTGTTGTCGATTGATTTTCCATGACAAAGTTTTCCTCCCATGCCATGGGGATAGTTTTATTATGATTGTAGGTATGTTTCATACCATTTCGACTCTTGAGAATATGGTTGTGATAGACATTTCACATCGTCATTTTATATTGAAATGACATTTTTGTTTTGTAAGATGAGGTTCGTTGTTGTTCAAATGTAGAGAAGTTGTGTGGTTCATCATTTGAAATTCTTGGTGTTCCATGTTTTGATTCTAAGTACCATAATTATGGATTCATCAGTCCTTTTTTGTTTACCATGCTAGTATGGTCCTTCCATCTTTCCCAATCCCTTTTATAGGGAAACTATATAAGTTATGTGGCAATGAAGGAGGTTGGTAGTGAGGATTTTATGGTCCTTCCATCCTTCCCAAGAACTAGTATAGGGAGACTATATAATATAGGTGGCACTGAAGGAGGGTGGTAGTGAGGATTTCATGGCCTGGTTAGACTAACAAGATCTATTGAATGAATTTTTTTATCAGTTTATTCCCCATTGAAACCCTCACTACTTTACTTTTTTTGATACATTTTGCATGATGAATTTTTTCATCTACTACCTTGTTTCATCACCATTCACATAGTGGTTTATTACCCTTTAAATGGCCATTGTTTTCTTATTCCTATAGCCATGTTGCGCATTGTATCAACTCCTTAGTATGTGGATGCAATTTTCATTTAACATCAACACTTTGAACTATCTTGTCATCCTTGTTTTGAAACATGAGGTTCATCATTGTTCTTTGAATCCAGAGTGATCATGTGGTTCATCTTTTGGTCTTATTGGTTTTTTAATTCACTTATGAATTACTCAATTGCGATTTCCTAGGTTCTTTGGTTATTCCATCCTTCACCAAGGTTGTAGGAAACCTTTATGAGATAGGGTTGTTGTAGGGAATCTTTCTGATTGTAGGTATCTTTTGAAATTTATTATGACTTAGTATGTGGTTTTGATTTCCATTTCCCATTGCCCCTTTGATCCTTCAACTATAACTTCATTGTAGGTTTGCATCATTAGAGGGCCCAACAACAAAATCAACAATTGACTTTACTATCGGGCTCTTCTATGACTTGAATTTACAATTGTATTAAGTATGCCCCTTTCATCTAGCATGAAATTTTTGTTTTAAAAATATGGTTCAACATTGTCCTTTGAATATACTATTATTATGGCGTTCATCATTTTCAATTCTTGGTGTCATGTGTTGCAATTCAGGGGTCATTTTGGTTCATTGGTTCTTTATAGTTTCCCATGTTGCTTTGTTTCTTCCCACATCCTTTGCAGGGGTTGTTAAATGAAATATATATGAGATAGGATACTCAAAAAAAATTATTGACCTCATTGGGCGAGGAGGTCTATTGAATGTAGTCTTTCCCCTCTACTAAAACTTTGAGCTACTTTACTATTGACAATTCATTTTCTATGGTGAAATTTTTCCTCCCATGTGCCATACTTTAATAGTGACATAGTCTTTCCTTACCTATTACACTTGGAAATAATGGAGCAAGAGTTAGTTGCAAGAGATAGTTACGTAGAAGAACTCTACTAGTCAAGAGTCAGTAGCGTAGTTGAACTCTACTTCACTTAATGTAGATCCTAGTTATATGTGGTTTGTTGTAACCGACTAAGTAGAGTAGTTTCCTATATAATGATTTAATCAGTCCTCATTCAATAATATAGATTGTGAACGTAGCCTCACCTGTGTGTTGTTTTCTCATATTTTAAGTTGGTATCAGAGCAACATTGGAGATCCATCTCTCTGAGGCAATATCCAAAGTACGAGATCTCGAATTTGTTTTTGAAAAATTTCCAGCGCCCCCATATACAGTGTTAGAGAGCGTCGACACTCTCACACTTATAAAATTTTAATTTCTGAGGTCTCACGCTCCCTCTGTTTTCATTCAAGAGAGATAGTGCGTCGACGCTCCCCCTTCCACATGCAGAGAGCATTGTCTTCTCTTCCTATTGCCCCCCCTTCAGTTTTTCACGAACGCTAACGCTCCCCTCCATTTTGTTAAAGAGAACTAATGGTTTTCTTGCTTTGGAAATGCGTGAGATTTGAGCATAAATTTTTTCTGAGTTCCTTGGAGAAGGGTAGCTATCCATTTATTGTGGAAGAAGCGTTCTGGATAAATTAAAGGAGAGATATCTATTACAGGCCCTCGAGAGATAAAATTTGTTGGAACAAATCATGAAGGTTCTTTCATGATCCATGATTTTTCTATTGCGTGAGATAATCTGTGAGCTTTAAGCGTGAGCTTTTGAAGTGTGAGGTTATAGCATGAAGCGTGAGCCTGAGTGTGAGATTTTTTTTTTTATATGTGATTTTTTTTTATATGAGCAACATTGAATAAGAGTGCCACATTTGCATGCATTTGATTATTTGAGAGTGAGGTATAAATTTTTTTTTTAAAAGTGGATATTTTGGATATTAAGCTTTATGTGAGGTGGGGTTATGATTTAAAGGTGCATGCATGATTTAAAGGTGGATGCATGTATGTGTATTAAAGAAAAAAAAAAAATTCCTTAAAAGAACCCCCCCCTTTTTTTTAATACATGAAGTGGTGTTAAGATTTCCTTTTTTAAAGGATTTATTATATTTTTTAAAAAGTTTTTCTTATATTTCTTTTAAGAAAGCTGATAACAGAGGTAGAGTTGGATCGTTGGATCCAAAGGCAGAGCGACAGACTGCTTAGCACAGGATAAAACTTGATGAAATTTTGATATTCTTGGTGATTCACCGCCTTCAGGATTAAAGTGTGTTTGGTGATACAAGGATCTATTGTCTGATTGAACGAGAAGACACTTGGAGAGATGGTGAATCCTCTGGCGAAGACCTACCTCAATGAAGCTAACAAGTTAGATGGCTCAAATTTCATTAACTAGAAATTCAAGATGTAGACACTCATGGAAGGCTATGGTGTCTGGACCATTGCGAAGGGAACTGAAGCGAAACCAGATGCGGTTGCTGGTGCAACAACAAAACAAATCTAAGACTGGGATAAGCATGAAAACAAGGAAAAGGTATTGTTGCACATGTCTGTTAAATATAGCATAATTCCACATATTAGAGAAGCTACAACTTCTGTTGAAACGTGGACAATGCTTAAAGCTTTGTATGAAACCAGAAATATGAATCGCATTCTATTCCTGAAAACTAAATTGCTAGGCATTAATATGGATGGAAATGAATCTATTAGTTCATTTTTGGGTCGTATTAAAGAGGTGAAAGACAAGCTAGGAAATATAGGGGAAATTGTTGCCAACACTGATCTGGTCACTATTACCTTAAATGGTATGCTATAAGATTATCAGATGTTCATAACAGGGCTCGCAGTAAGGGATAAACCCCCTACTTTTGAAGAAATGACAGGTATTTTGCTGCAAGAGGAAGAGAGGCATGGGAATATGAAGCCTCATAATAAAGATTTGGCACTATGGTCAAATAAGATATCTGTGAGAGGGAAATCAAGAGAAAGAGGTAGAAGAGGCAGTGCATCGCAGAGAGGTAGTTCATCATAGAGAATGCAATCTCCAAGGCCGAATCAAGGTATTCAATCTAACAGGACTGAGTCAAAGAGTTGTTTTTATTGTGGTTGACCTGGACATATTGTTAAAGACTGTCATAAGAAGAAGAGTGATGAGGCTAGGAATAAACCTAGAACACATTCAGGTGATTATGCATAAAAATATTCAAATCATGATCTCAAATTATTTATTTCTAGTGATGATATTGATGTACCCCCGAATTTTGATTCAAGGGATCTTAGGATGTTTGTGTATAACGCTGCTTTATCTGCTGAATCAGATGATTTTGATGCCTGGTTTTTGGATTCTGGAGCATCAATACATATGACATGTAATAAGATGTGGTACACTAATTTTAAAGAAACACATAATGGAGCCAACATATATCTCGGAGATGACCACACTCATCAGATCAATGGATATGGAGACATTCCTGTGACATTTCCGAATGGTAATATTCGTCACATTTGCAATGTGGTGTATGTTCCAGGGATAAATAAAAATTTGATCTCTGTGTCCACCATTACAGATCAGAACTCGAAGGTTGAATTCTTCAAGAATTATTACATAGTAAAGGATCTTCTCGACCAATTCAAAACTATTGCAATGAGAGTCAGAGAAGGAGACCTATACAAACTTGATGTTAACAACAAATCACATCACACACTGACTTCTGCAACTATGCCAACAAAGAGTCTTTGGCATCAAAGGTATGGCCACATCAATCATCCTAATTTATTATTATTACAGAAAAAGAATATGGTTGAAGGACTTCCCATGTTAAAGAATGAGAATGTTGCTTGTGATGGATGTGCATTAGGAAAGATGCACAGAGATGAATTCTTCTCTAATCCTGATAGGAAAAAGAGAGATCTGTTAGATCTTGGGCATACTGATGTTTGTGGGCCTATGCAGACTAGGTCTTTAGGAGGTGCATTTTACTTTCTGTTATTTATTGATGATTTCATGTGATACACATGGGTTTACTTCCTTAAAAGACAAAATGATGTTTTCAAGTACTTTAAGGAATTCAGAACCATGGTGGAAAAGAAGATAGGAAAATCCATCAAAATCCTTCGTTCGGATCAAGGGGGAGAATATAAATCAGGGGAATTCATCAAATATTGCAAAGATCATGGAATAGTACAATAGTTTACAATACCTCACACTCCACAATAGAACGGAGTCGCTGAAAGGAAAAACAAAACTTTGGTAGAGTGTGCACGCAGTATGATGAAAGGTAAGAATCTCTCGAATGCATTTTGGGCTGAAGCCATAAATATTGCAATTTATTTAAAGAATAGAAGTCCAAAAAGTTGTCTTGATAATGTTACTCCTTTCGAAGACTTGTGTGGTTCCAAACCTGCAGTTCATAAGTTGAAAGTATTTGGGTGTAAGGCTTTTGCTCATATTCCAAAGGATAATAGGAAGAAATTGGATGCTAAATCCATTAAATGTATTTTCATTGGGTACTATTCTGAATTCAAAGCATACAAACTGTTTGATCCTTCTACTCACAAAGTATTTTCAAGTAGAGATGTACTTTTCCATGAGTAGGAAGTAGGAAATCATGACGACAACAGTCATGAGGAATGGCATAAAATTCTTAATGAAGGAGTTAAATAAGAGAAACAACAACCATCACAACAACAACCACCACAAAAACAGCCACAACCGCAACAACAAGAAGAAGGACTCATTGATATGGATACTTCAAGAAGTCACAATTAACCTAGAGGTGAAGACAGATATTCACAATGTGGGGAGGAAGATAATCAGTTGAGAAGATCTTCACGACAGGTTCGACTCCCTGAGAGGTATAGAGACTATGCTCTAATGAATAACATTTCAAATGTCATAGAACCCATGCATTTTGATGAAGCAAATGAACATGATGAATGGCGAAATGAAATGGAGGAAGAATATGAATCTATAATGAAAAACAATACTTGGGAATTGACTGAATTTCCTAAACATAAAAAGCCCATTGGATGCAAATGGATATACAAACCCAAATTTAAATCAGATGGTAGTATAGAAAAATATAAGGCTATACTGGTGGCAAAGGAGTATTCACAAACATAAGATATTGATTATGTTGAAACATTTGAACCAATAGCTAAATTGAATACTATCAGATTGTTAATTGCTTCAGCTACAAAGTGCCATTGGAAGCTACACCAATTAGATGTTAAAATTGCATTTTTGAATGGGAATTTAAAGGAGGAGGTTTACCTTACTCAACCTGAAGGCTTTGTGGAACAAGGGAAAGAACACTTAGTGTGTAAGTTAAAGAAAGCATTGTATGGACTAAAACAGGCACCTAGGTCATGGTATGAGAAGATAGACTCTTTCTTTCCTCAACAGAGTTTTATGAGGAGCAAAAGTGATCCAAATTTGTATACCAAATTTGATGAACAGGGGTATATAGTATTGATTTCCTTATATGTTGATGATTTAATAATTACAGGAAATGCAGATAAATTAATTGATGAAATCAAGGAGCAGTTATCATAAGTTTTTGAAATGAACGATCTTGGTGAGTTACATTACTGCCTAGGTCTTGAAGTTTGGAGAAATGCAGGACAAAATTTTGTTTATGAGAGTAAGTATGTTAGAGAAGTACTTAAGATATTTAAAATGGATCAGTGTAAGTCTTTATTGTTCCCATGCAACATAATGTGAAATTTTATTGTGATGATGGTTCAAAGGAGGTGAATGGCACTATGTATAGGCAGATGGTGGGTAGTTTGAATTATCTCACCACAACCAGACCTGATATTGCATACTCTATGAGTGTGTTAAGTCAGTTTATGGAGAAACCTCTAGAAATCCATTGAAATGAAACAAAGGTAGTACTCACGTATCTAAAAGGAACAATTGATTATGGTATTTAATATACTGATGCATTTGATGTTCAGTTGACAAATTACTCAAATTTTGATCAGGCTGGCAATTTGGATGATTGAAGATCAACCATTGGATATGTGTTTGGAATTGGATCCAAGGTTGTTTCATGGAGCAGTAAAAAGCAACCTACTGTATATTTGTCTTCTACCGAAGTAGAATATAAAGCCTCGTGTGCAACAACTTGTGAAGTTGTTTGGTTGAGAAGAATTCTTCAAGATGTTGGAGAAGAACAAAAGGAACCTACAATGATCAAGTGTGATAATCAAAGTTCAATCAAGATGGAAAATAATTTGATTTTTCATGCAAGACCAAAGCATGTTGATGCATACCTACAGCCCTCGGGCCAAGATCTACTCATAGGATCATTTCAAATCTTCCCTGAGCCGAAACGACTCCTTTAGTTCCCTACTGGAACCTTCAAAGAATCAAATCCATAGGTCCTTTATTGAAAACCCCACCTGCACAAACATGCATCGGCGTGAGATTTCACCTCCACGTGGCCACCTGACATGACTGTGATCCTTTTTGAAAAAAGGATTTCGGGTTTCGCGATTTCGCGAACCCGAATGTCGAGAGTTCCAGCTCTTCGATCTCCCAAATGCCGAAATGTCAAAATACCAAAATTTCGGTCTTTCTAACTGTGTCCTCCATGATCACAACTCTTCTTTCAGAACTTTGGGGTTTCCAACACCAAAATGGTCTAATACCTTGTCTTCAGGATTCCTGAAATGTCGAACCCTGATATGCCAAAATATGAAATATTGAGACCGCAGCCCCACTCAACAATACCTCACGTTTCGTGACTTCGAGACTTTCAACATAAAGTTTCCTGACTCTTTGTGCTCGGGACTTTCGAAATCCCGATCCCCGATATGCTGAAATCTGACCCTATCTTCATGACCTGACAATACTCCTCCTGTGCTTTCGGGAATTCACATTTAGAAACTTTCTGAATCCCGACGCAACAATTCTTTGTCCTCTCGTACTCCCGGTATTCGAAATACCAAAGTACCAAAATCCTGAAACTTTGGTCCTCCTTCTCCTGAGCGATATCGATGGCTCGCAACCTCCCTGATCAAATGGCTCAGATCCTTTCAGGATTCTATGAGTCAAGAGTTCCAAACTCTCATCCCTGCATCTTTCGGTAGCTGAAATATCGAAATGCTCCTTTCGGGGATTTCCCCAAAACCTTGTCCGTGTGCACTTTTTGGGACTTTGGTATTTGCAATTTCACGAATCCTCCACGACCAAACCTTGATCCTTCAACTTCCCGGTAGCCAAAACCCCGATGGGTTCTGATCTCTGCCACATGTCCTCTAAAATGGACCGTCTTGATTGCTTTGGGACTTCACTAGTTGCCAAGTCGAAGATTCCTCTGTTCCACTCTTTGCTGCCCGAATCCCTGAGATACAAGGATCTTATGACACATGTCCTCCGTATATGGATGAATCTGATGTCTTTGGGACTTTGTGAGTTGAGACTTCCTCTCTCCCGACTCTTACCTCTCGGACTCCTAATGTTCGGAGCTCCGATGGCTTTCGGGATTACCGCCACACATCCTTTGAGTGATGGACGGTCCCAATTCCTTCGGGACTTCGCGGATCGGGATATCGCGATATAGCGATTCCACGACCCCTTGATGCTCTGATCCCGAAACTTCGAAATCCTGATGTGTTTTCTATTTTGGGACTTCGCGGGTTCTCTCCTCTGCATACGAGGGTTAAACCGAGTGCTCCTTTCAACAGATCTGAGGGCTATCGACTGTCTGAGATAGATATGAAACCCTAGATTTGCTCTCTTCTGCTGTGCTCTCCTGCACTGCCTAGATGTGAAACTTCAACGGTCCAGATCTTTTCCTCTCCAACTGATCTAATGAAAGTTGTAGCTCCCTCCCGAGCTTCCACTCTTCTTCCTGAACTTGGAATATTTTCTTGCTCCAAAAGACCTCAGCCTTTGTCTCCTCTGCAAACCCTATGAACTTGGGTCTTGCCTGCATTCTAAGGACACTGTCCCTCCTAAGATTTCAGGGCTTGTGAAACCTTGAAAGGTTTTCCTTGACTTCCTGCACTCCTTGCAGTTGTTGCTTTGTGCGCAAAGGCACTCTTCCTGCTGAGCTTTATTCTTCTTTGAAACTTTGAAAGATTTCTCGACTTCTGCACTCTTTGCAGAGTCTCTGCACACAAAGGTGCTATCTGTCCTGAGATTTGGAACTTTAAAACAAATCCTCTCTCGCTCCCACTCCTGCTGCCTGAGGAGCCTTCAGACAGTTGTCTGTCTGTCAACACTTTACTCAGGTGTTGGCCTGGTGCATTCCTTGCACAGGTCTTTATCCTCTTGATCTTCCATTGCTCAGGCCTCAATGGTCTCTGCCCCTTTCTCTCCTTGAAGGAATGGAAATGCCCTCTGGCAACTTCCTACTCAAGCACTCCTTGATGAGCCTGCAGCGTGTTCAGTAACCCTGTGAAGGTCTTCCCTTGACACTTCTCTTTTTCTCTAAAATAAAAATAGAGTTCTTTCTGTGCTATCTGCACTTGCTCAATGCCCTCTTGGAAGAGCTCTATAGAATCCTTAATGGTTCTGTTCTTCTCCTCCGAACTCAAACAAGAGTTCTCTCCTTGTGCCTTTTATGCACACGCTCAATGCCCTCCTAGCAGAGCTCTATAGAACCTTTATTGATTCTAGTCTGTCCCGTGCTCTCTTCTGCACAGTCTCACCTCCAAGGTATTCAACAACCTTGAGGCTCCCTCTTGAGTTAATGACTTCCGCTGGTGCACCCTCCTGGCACGTCTTTGTCTGAATCCGTAGAATTCAGAAGTGCAGTTCTTGCACTGGCTTACAGAACCCGCAGTATTCTGTCATGCAACCCTAGCATGAAGCCTCAAAGAACCCCAAACCTGAAGTCAAAGAACCCATAGATAGCAGAACCTATTTGTCCTTGTCAATGCACATCTACAACATATAAATAGCACACAAAGACATTCATAAACACATAAAGACACACAATAACTCATGAAGGAAATCCGTTGTTTGTATTAATATGAAATGCCTCCTTTACAAGGTGTTCTTGATCTTAGACTTTGACAGAGTCTCGGCTCCTTCTCTCCTCTTCTCTTCTCTCCTCTAACTCTCACAGAACTCTCCTATATCTCGACTCAACTTTTTTTTAAAACAAGATCAAAAGATCTTTTACATGAGGGGGCTCTTCGAGATCTTCCCTCCATCTCACCTACTCTCATTCAATTACATTGAATTCACAATTAAATGGCTATCTAGTACAGATCAAAGCTAAATTCAGCCTTACAACCATTTAAGGCAACTCCTAACTAACGCCTTCTCAAAGGCATGGCTCTATGGCTCCACGACCTTACATACATTAATTACATTGAAATCAAATTCAAAATGTGAGAGGATTGGCGCCTCTCTTCCTTGAATGCGTGCTTTGAATGTGCTGAGTGGGCTGGCTGGCTGTCGCATGGCTAGATTGGGAGTGATGCTCCTGCATCATACTCCTCTGCTGCAAAAAAATCATGAGCTCCTGCTCATGAGCTCCCCAACATGGCTATTGAACACCTGGATCCCAAACAAATCTTTGGAGCTATCCATTTGCTCCACTGCTCTGCTCCTGCTGCTGCCATTACTTCTGTTGCTCTACTGCTACTGCTGTCTCCCTTCTGCTTAGCCTTTCTCTGTTGGAAGTCTCCTGTGCTGACTTCAACATCAGCCTCCTGACCTGCTCTATCTCCTCGTCCAGCTACTCCCAAGGCTGGCTCTGTGTATGCAGTCTCTTGTGTTGCATTTCTTCTCTGCAAATGGACAGATCATCATGATCTCCCATGTCATCCTCTTCATCATATGTGGCACTAAGTGTCCACTCTGTTGCAAAGTTCAGCTTCACATTCCTATCACTGAGCTGCTGCTTAGCTTTTCCCTATGACAACTCTGCTACTGCCATATCTCTTTGTGTTGGATCAAGTCCAACCTCTCCCAACCGCTCCTTGGGCTGGTATGCTCCTCCTGCATCTGCTTCCAACTTGACTTGTTGGATGTGCATTCTCTACACTACCACCCTTCTCTCCAGGGTTTCAATCTTCTCACATAGATCAACAAAGCTCATGCTATCTACTTCTTCTTCTTCTGCTGTTGCAAGCTCCAATGCTGCAGTCATCTCTATTTCAATTTCCTGGCTGAAAAATTTGAGCCATTCCTCGGAATGCTCATTTCCTTCTTCTTCTTGGGCAACTTTTGATATCTGCTCCAATTCTTCCTCTTCTTTGATAGTCTCTGCTAGCTATCTTTCTGTTTTTGCTACATCGGCAACACAAACTCTCACCTCAACTGGGCTACCTGGAAAGAATATTTGAATTCCTCTAATGATCAGAATTTCCTTCTGATCCTTTGCCTCTATCAACTGTCCTTGCTGATATGAACTCAGCTCTGAGCTCATCTTCTCTCCCTTGCCCTCCTGGCAATATGGGATTTCTCTACTGCCCCCTTAACAGTCTATGAGATACCGCAAGGATCTCAACTCATTGCCCACCTGACAATCTGAAATTTCCCTACTATCCTCTTGACAGTCTATGAGATCCCGCAACGATCTCATCTCATTGCCCACCTAGCAATTGGAAATTTATGTTCTTCCCTCTTGGTAGTCTTTAAGATCTTCCAGTGATCTCAGTTCATCCCCATTACTGATATTTCTCCCAGCTTCTGGCTCACATACATGAACCATCTCCTCCTCATCATTCCTGAGGCTTTCATCATGCCTCAACCATCCTTTTATCAGCCTCCACTGTCTTTTGGCCAACAATTCCCTGACTGGCCATTTTACCTTCGTCTTCATGGGCCATTCATACACCCAATGTGATATTGCATCCTGCTGCATTTGCAGTGCAAGTTCCTCCATCCTCGCTCTGATCTTGGCGATCTCTTTATTCATATCAAGTTTGCTTGGCTGGTGATGGATCTTCTTTCCATCGTGTCTATGGCCTTCAGTAGCCATTTTCCTACCTTCTGTCCGCCCTCCTGGAAAACCTGCTGCTGTTACTCTGCAACCGTGAGTGCTTCCATCTTTTCCTTACGGTCCTCTTGACTGTCTTTTTGACTGTTGCGAACCTGAGAGCAATCACCATAGAGTCTCAATACTCTGCCTTCCTCTGATACCAAATTGATGTGTATCAGAGTACTCTTTCTCCTCTCGCTTCCTTTGCTTGCAATATACAAACAAAGTGAAGCTATGATACCAAAAATGACGCAGACCTGTAGCCCTCGGGCTGAGATCTGCTCACAAGATCATTTCAAATCTTCCCTGAGCCGAAACAACTCCTTTAGTTCCCTGCTAGAACCTTCAATGAATCAAATCCATAGGTCCTTTCTTGAAAACCCCACCTGCACAAACATGCATCGACATGAGATTTCACCTCCACATGGCCACCTAACATGATCGCGACCCTTTCCAAAAAAAGGATTTTGGGTTTCGCGATTTCGCGAACCAAGATGTCAAGAGTTCCAACTCTTCGACCTCCCGAATGCATAAATGTCGAAATACTAAAATTTCGGTCTTTCTAACTGTGTCCTTCGTGATCACAACTCTTCTTTCGGAACTTCGGGGTTTCCAACGCCAAAATGCTCCAATACCTTGTCTTCAGGATTCCCGAAATGTCGAACCCCAGTATGCCAAAATATGAAGTCTTGAGACCTCAACCCCACTCAACAATACGTCACATTTCGTGACTTCGGGACTTTCAACATCAAGTTGCCCGACTCTTTGTCCTCAGGACTTCCGAAATCCCGATATCCGGTATGCCGAAATATGACCCTGTCTTCGTGACCCGACAATACTCCTCTTGTGCTTTCGGGAATTTGTGTTTCGAAACTTAACGAATCTCGGTGAAACAATTCTTTGTCCTCTCGTACTCCCAGTATCCGAAATACCAAAGTACCAAAATCCTAAAACTCCGGTCCTCCTTCTCCTGAGTGAGATCAATGGATTGCAGCCTCCCTGATCCAATGGCTCAAATCCTTTCGGGATTCTATGGGTCAAGAGTTTCGAACTCTTATCCCTGCATATTCCGGTAGCCGAAATACTGAAATGATCCTTTCGAGGATTTCCCTGAAACCTTGTCTATGTGCACTTTTTGGGACTTCGGGATTCGCAATTTCATGAATCCTTCGTGACCAAACCTTGATCCTTCAACTTCCCGGTAGCC
>SNQJ01S0044897.1:34564-54983 GCA_010110895.2 Picea sitchensis
TTGATGTCTTCGGGACTTTGTTAGTTGAGACTTCCTCTCTCCCGACTCTTACCTCTCAGACTCCCGGTGTCTGGAGCTCCGATGGCTTTCGGGATTACTGCCATGCATCCTCTGAGTGATGGAATATCCCAATTCCTTCAGGACTTCATAGATCAGGAGATCGCGATGCAGCGATTCCATGACCCCTTGATGCTCTGATCCCCAAACTATGAAATCCCGTTGTGTTCGTTGTTTCGGGACTTCACAGGTTCTCTCCTCTGCATACAAGGGTTAAACCGAGTGCTCCTTTCAATAGATCCGAGGGCTATCGACTGTCTGAGCTAGATATGACACCCCAGATCTGCTCTCTTCCGCTACGTTCTCCTGCACTGCCTGGACGTGAAACTTCAATGGTCTAGATCTTTTCCTCTTTAACTGATCTAATGGCGACTATAGCTCCCTCCCGAGCTTCCACTCTTCTTCCTGAACTTGGAAGATTTTCTTTCTCCAAAAGACCTCAGCCTTTGTCTCCTCTACGAAACCTGTGAACTTGGGTCTCACCTACATTCTAAGGACATTTTCCCTCCTGATATTTCAGGACTTGTGAAACCTTGAAAGGTTTTCCTTGACTTCCTGCACTCCTTGCAACTATTTCTCTGTGCACAAAGGAACTCTTCCTCTTGAGATTTATTCTTCTCTGAAACCTTGAAAGATTTCTCGACTTCTGCACTCTTTGCAGAGTCTCTACACACAAAGGTGCTATATGTCCTGAGCTTCAGGACTTTAGAACAAATCCTCTCTCGCTCCCACTCTTGTTGCTTGACGAGCCTTTATATGGTTGTCTGTCTGTAAACACTTTACTCAGGTGTTGGTCTGGTGCATTCCTTTCATAGGTTTTTATCCTCTTGAGCTTCCATTGCTCAGGCCTTAATGGTCTCTGCCCCTTTCTCTCCTTGAAGGAATGGAAATTCCCTCTGGCAACTTCCTGCTCAAGCACTCCTTGATGAGCCTGTAGGGTGTTCAACAACCCTATGAAGGTCTTCCCTTGACACTTCTCTTTTTCTCTAAAATCAAAACAGAGTTCTTTATGTGCTATCTGCACTTGCTCAATGCCCTCTTGGCAGAGCTCTATAGAATCCTCAGTGGTTCCGGTCTTCTCCTGTGAACTCAAACAAGAGTTCTCTCCTTGTGCCTTTTATGCACGCGCTCAATTCCCTCCTAGCAGATCTCTACAAAACCTTCAATGATTTTGGTTTGTCCTGTGCTCTCTTCTACATAGTCTCACCTCCAAGGTATTCAACAACCTTGAGGCTCCCTCCTGAGTTAATGAATTCTGCTGGTGCGCCCTCCTAGCACGTCTTTGTCTGAATCTGCAGAATTCAGAAGTGCACTCCTTGCACTGGCTTACAGAACCCGCAATATTCTTTCATGCAACCCTAGCATGAAGCCTCAAAGAACCCCAAACCTAAAGTCAAAGAACCCACAGATAGAAAAACCTAATTGGCCTTGCAAATGCACATCTACATCATATAAAGAACACACAAAGACATTCATAAACACATAAAGACACACAAAAACTCATGCAATAAATCTACTCTTTATATTAATATGAAATGCCTCCTTTACAAGATGTTCTTGAGCTTAGACTTTGACAAAGTCTCGGCTCCTTCTCTCCTCTTCTCTTCTCTCCTCTAACTCTCACAGAGCTCTCCTATATCTCGACTCGACTTTTTTTTAAAACAAGATCAAACGATCTTTTACATGAGGGGGCTCTTCGAGCTCTTCCCTCCATCTCACCTACTCTCATTCAATTACATTGAATTCACAATTAAATGGCTATCTAGTCTAGATCGGAGCTAGATTCATCCTTACAACCATTTAAGGCAACTCCTAACTAATGCATGATGAAAGGCATGGCTCTATGGAACCACGACCTTACATACATTAATTACATTGAAATCAAATTCAAAATGTGAGAGGACTAGCACCTCTCTTCCTTGAATGCGCACTTTGAATGCGCTGAGTGGGCTAGCTAGCTGGCACATGGCTAGATTGGGAGCGATTCTCCTGCATCACATGTTGATGCTCAGTTTCATTTTGTTAGAGAAAAGTTGCAGTCCAATGAAATAGCTTTTATGTATTGTAATACTTGTGAAAATGTTGCTGATATTTTCACTAAGCCTCTTGGAAAGATTAATTTTGCGTTGTTTAGGGAGAATTTAGGTGTAAGAGTAAATCCATTCTCCATTAAGGGGGATACTTGGAAATGATGGAGCAAGAGTCAATTGCAAGAGATAGTTACGTAGAAGAACTCTACTAGTCAAGAGTCAGTAGCGTAGTTGAACTCTACTTCACTTAATGTAGATCCTAGTTATCTGTGGTTTGTTGTAACCAACTAAGTAGAGTAGTTTCCTATATAATGATGTAATGAGCCCTCATTCAATAATATAGATTGTGAGCATAGCCTCACCTGTGTGTTGTTTTCTCATATTTTAAGTATTACATGGTTGTGATTCTCA
Source organism: Picea sitchensis (assembly GCA_010110895.2). Lineage (NCBI taxonomy): Eukaryota > Viridiplantae > Streptophyta > Pinopsida > Pinales > Pinaceae > Picea > Picea sitchensis. The sequence continues at coordinate 37,063 of SNQJ01S0044897.1, forward strand.
TATTATTATAGGTATGTTGTGCACTATATTAGTTCCTTAGTATGTGGTTTGACTATCTATTTCACACTGTCTCTTTGAATCGACTTGGTGTTTTTTTTGGCAAACTAATGTTTATCATTGTACTTTTAATGTAAAGTGATCACATGGTTCAACATTTGCAATTCTTATTGTTGCATGTTGTGATTCTGAGTGTTATAATTCTAAGTTAATGATCTATAGTCATGTACACTAATTTGGTCCTTCCATCCTCTATGGAAATTTTTGGTCCTTCCATCCTCTATGGAAATTTTTGTAGGGCATATATATGAGCTAGTATGGTGGTGAAGGTGGGTGGTAGTAGGAATTTAATGGCCTTATTGATCATGGAGGATCGATTGAATGCAATGTTTATTCTCCATTGAAACCTTGAAATATGATCTACCTTAGTGTTATCGACTCATTTTTCATTTCGATGATTGGCCTCTCTTTCCACATTTTTCAAGAATCACATAGAGACTCCTTACTTCAATCATGTATATGATTTTGTAGAGACTATAGGTATGTTGTGAACTGTATATGTACAATAGTGATTTTGGTATCCATTTCACACTATCACTTTGAATTGGTTTTTAATTTTTTTTTTTCAAGATGAAGTTCATCATTTGTAATTTTTAGTGTTATACGTTATGATTTTAGGTGTCGTAATTCTAGATATTCATTATTCCTTTATGGTTTCCTATGGTAGTTTGGTCTAGATATTCATTATCCATTTATGGTTTCCTATGGTAGTTTGGTCCTTTCGTATTTGTTGAGTCATTAATGACATGGTGTGTAACAACCAACATGATTATATTATGTGAATTTTCTTATTCAATCACTAATTTAGAAGAGTGAGAGTGGGTTTTAATTGTTGCACGTAAGTGGAGGGTGTTTTGGTTGGTCAACATAAAGGAATTGGAGGCTTTTGATGCAGCGTTCTACTTTGAGGATCTTCAATGTTTACACATGGTGTTTTTATTGACAAAGGTGACATCGATTTATTTACAGTTGTTTAATGGTTCTAAGTGCTATATCAATAGCTTCATTTATTTTCGTTGCTCTTCGTCATTTCATTGATTACTTTCCTATTCATTTTAGGTTAAAGTTATGCCAACTATTTTTGGTGTGGATTGATTTCATTTCTATTTTATGCATCAATAAGTAAGTGACCATGTCTATATTAATTTCATTATGTTATTTCACAAGTGAATGAGAATATAACATGTATTCATATGTTTTTAATTAAAAAAATAACATAATTATGGGTTTTACCAGGGTTCCCTTCTGGTTTGTTCATGTATTGTTGTATGTTATTGTCACACATATATATAAACAAAGTAATTATGGGAAAACATCTCTATTGAAAAAGGTATTTTATATTGTTCCCATATTTTTATAAATATTTTAGTATACATTTGAATTTCTTGAGTGAGTTATTTTACATAATACAAAAATCTAAATGTTATTTTATTTTTTTAAATTGAGAAGAGAGTCTAGTTTCCATTTCTGAAGGATTACATTGTGAAAAATATATAGAATATTTGTTTATTTAATTAGTTAGATATTCTTTTTGTTAGTGAACAAATATTACTTTGAAAACTTGAGGGAAAATTTAGTTGAATATATTCTCTCCCACATTTAGATGTTTTGAATCCTTGTCTTCTTTATTAGTATTCTTCATTAAATGGCATTGTCATTACAACCATAAAGTACAATGTTATCCAATAGTCCTCTTCAAATGTTATGATATACATGGCATAACCCTCATGTGTTGTATGTTAGTGTGCTAGTTATGATATACATGGCATAACCCTCATGTGTTGTATGTTAGTGTGCTAGTTATGATATACATGGCATAACCCTCATGTGTTGTATGTTAGTGTGCTAGCTATGATATACATGACATAACTCTCATGTCTTGTAGGTTAGTGTGCTATGCTTATCGTTTCATGTGCACATGCTTTTATTAAAACGTTTTTAGTCTTCAAATTTCTCTTAATCCGTTTTTTCTATTAAAATTAATGTCAATTCAGTTTTTAGTATTCATTTTTTTCTTAATCCATTTTTCTATTGCAATTAATGTCAATTCCAATTTCATGATGCTTCACAATAATGTCAATTTCCACTTTTTTGATGTTTGTTCACTTTAATTACAATGGTTTTACTCTTTAAACTACTTCTAATCCATTTTTCTATTGTGAAAAATGTCAATTCCCACTTTCATACTACGTACCAATGCCCATTTACATGATTCTTTCATAATGCTTAAGGTAATTTATGAAATAACAAATTTCTAAATATTGTATCATGGACATGATTCAATGATATTATTCCCTTACAGACACATTAATATTATTAATGTGGTTGTTGCTAGTAATCGATGGGTGCGTGCATAAAAATATTAACGTAAATAACTATTATACTATAATGTTATATTATATTAACTTACACTAGTGTTTGTATTTTAATTTATATTAATATAATATGTATATTAATTTATATTAATAAAGTTTATACAAAATTTGGTTAACAATCCGTAAATATATTAAATTATAATAAATTATAATATTAAATTTAAAAATGGATTATTATACTATAATATTAATATATTAATACTATTTATTTAATATTATTCTATATTAATATTGTACTTGTGGTTATAGTCCATTGGATGTATCTTGGGTGGTGGGGAGGAATGATTGTTACCCTCCTCACCTAGGTTCAATTCATTGTGAGTGACATGTTGTGCCCTTAAATGGGTCTATAAGATGCTCTTGTTGTTGAGCCCCCAATATTCTGAAAATGCTCTACCTCCCCATGTTCTCTAACAGAGTTTGAGGGGGTTATTTGTGGATGTAAAGAGCACTTATATCGATATCTCATGTCGTGAACCACATGAAAAAATTATACTTGTGGTTATATAGTTGGAAATTTATTAATAATATAAAATTCTAATATTATAGTTGATAAGGTTATGTTGGATTGGAGCATTCTTTAATGGTTATTTAAGGTTGCAACATTCATATTGTCTAGTTAATATTATGTATTAATATTATAATTGTTTTTGTGGTTCACTAAATAATACTATTCATAATCTAAAGTTATAATATCATAATTTATAGTTGATAGTATTATAATCTTATAATATTATATTTGATAGGGTTATGTTGGATTGTGACATTCCTTAATAGTTATTTATAATTGAAATATTGATCTTGTTGTGTTAATACCCATGTCACATTATGGAATTCATTAAATGTCAGACCATATTGCGATTTTCATTAAGGGTTTTGTCACATTGTGAGATTAATAAAATGTGATGTCACATTGTGACATTCATTGTTCATTAAGAGTTTCATCAAATTGTGACATTAATCAAATATGATGCCATATTATGACATTTATTAAGGGTTTTGTCGCAATGCAATGTTCATCAAGGGTTTTGTGAGGTTGTGACATTCTTCAATGGTTATGTGAGATTGTAACACTCATTTTGGCTTACTTTATAATATGGATATGTTTGATTGTGATGTTTTCAATGATTATTTGACATTAAGTCATCCATCTTGGTTGACTAGTGTCGGCTTCCTACATTCATGAATGGTTATGTCACATTGTGGTGACGATCAAATGTAATGTGACACAATGACATTAATAAATGATTTTGTCACATTGTGACATTCATTGAGGGTTATGATGGATTGCAACATTATTTTATGGTTATTTCAGATTGCAACATTCATTTTATCGTGTTAACAACTATGTCAGATTGTGACATTCATCAAATGTCATGGCACATTGTGATGTTCATTAAGGGTTTTGTTACATTGTGACATTCATGAAATTGTTAGTCACACTGCAACTTTCATTAAGGGTTTTGTCACATTGTGACATTCATGAAATTGTTTGTCACACTGCAACTTTCATTAAGGATTATGTTGGATTGTGATGCTCCTTAATGGTTTTTTAGTTTAGTGCCAATGTAACATTGCGACATTCATCAAATTTAAAGTCACATTGTGATTTCCATTTAGGGTTTTGTCGAATTGTGAGATTAATCAAATATGATGCGAGATTATGAAATTTATTAAGGGTTTTGTCGCATGGCAACCTTCATCAAGGGTTTTGTCAAATTGTGACATTCTTCAATGGTTATGTTAGATTGTAACACTCATTTTGGATTAATTTATAATATGGATATGTGACGCAGGAGCATCACTCCACCTCAACAATTCGCCAACATTCCATCCCATCAACGCACATTTCAGAGAGGGAGAGGCGTCGGCCCTCCCATTTTTTAAATTCAAAATCTGATCCTATAGGGATTTGTGTTGCAAGGTCATAAGAACTGAGCCATGCCTTTGTATGGGTAGTGGATAGGGTCTCCTTAAATGGTTGAGTGTAACAAGGTCTAGATCGTAGTAAGGTTTGGATCATCATTCATTGTAATGAAGTTGTAGGACTACGGTGGCTTAACGGAGACAGTGATGGCACCAAAGTGGTAGAGAGGATAATCTTGTAGAGACCTCTTTTGTAAAAGAGAGAGAGAGAGAGAGAGAGAGAGAGAGAGAGAGAGAGAGAGAGATCTAAGAAAAAAAAAGGTCTTAGAAGCATATCTAAGAAAAGAGGTCTTAGAAGCAGAACTCAGGATAGAGTTAGGATAGGAGGTAGAATAGTCCTTGGATATATCTTGAGAGAATTGGGACTTTGTTGCAGTCCAGTTTTTGTAAACATATATATAGACACACAGAGATAATAGAAAAATAGTTTTTCCTACACACAGTTTGTTTATGTATTTGTGTTCATTATTATGTTTTTATGTATTTCATGAATGAATGTGTTAACTGGTGAAGTAACAAATAAGTTTCAATTGTTTCTCTCATGTGAGTTGTGAGTGAAAGGAGTGCACATTTTCTGCAAGGAGTGCATTGACAGAGGTGATTTAACCTCAGAGAAAGATCAAGAGAGATATCATTGAATGTTCATTAGCAGAAGTGCAAGGAGTGCACAGGAAGAACTTTGTGTTGAGTCCAGAGAGAGATAAAGTCATTGAGAACTCAGTAGAGCTCTTCCAGGGGGGCATCGAGAAGGTGCAAGTGTGCACAGAGGGAACTCTTTGTCAAGTTCATAGAGAAGAGTATCAAAGGAATATACTCATAGAGCTATTGAACACTTTGTATAAAATGCTCAACAAGGTTTGTTTTGAGCGAGAGGTTGCCAGGAGGGCACAAAGTTTTCCTTTGAAAGGAAAGAGAAGGGATGAGACCCTTAAGAGACTAAGTAAATTGAAATGCTCATAAGAGATAATGCAAGGAGTTCTTGGGAGACAGACTTATTATAATTCCTAAATCTCAAAAGAGATAACTCTTTTAGAAGCACAAGCGAGATCCAGATAGTTAGGTCTGTAGGAGAAAGGTCAAAGGTTGAAGCCTTTGAACACTGAAAAAATCTTCCAAGTTAGAAGAAGTCAAAAGCTTAGGAAGAGGAGTGACAACAATTGTCAAATCAGTTGTGGAAAGGAGCCTAGACCGTTAGATCAACGTCTACTGAACAAAGAAAGTGCATAGGAGAGGGACAGATCCCATCCGCTGGATCTGAGCATGAAGGACCAAGGACCATTGGATCCAGAGGTAAGTGCACGAGACTTAATTTTTGTGTATACATGAGGGTTCATTGGTCAAAGTCTCAAAGTCCCTAAGTAACTTGGGACCATCCATCATCAAAGAGGACATGTGGCGTGAGATCTACAACTCCAGAAATTTATGGACAAGGAGAGACCAGAATCGTCGAAGACCCGAAGTGGGTCCTGGTCATTGATTTCCAGGGGGATACGTGTCAGGAGATTGGAGTCTCCGAGAGAAAGTATTCTGAGAGAAAATTGAAGGAGAAGTTTGAGATTTGAGATCGTTGAAGCCTGAACAACTGAAGAAGCTAGGAGTCATTGATCTGGGTTGGACAACTGTCACCAGATCGTGAACTTTAAAGAATCGTACTCCGTTGTTTTTGTGAAGTTGTGTTTCAGAATGTCCCGAAGCACTGAAGCCTAAAATTTCTAAGGGTCGTTGATAAGAAGGAAGGAACGTGGGTCATTGATCTACGAAGAGACACATGGAGGAAAAAGATTCACTCCATTGGACAACCATTGAATCAGGGAGGATAGATGTCAGGGGATCTGACACTCCATAAGGATTCACTCCAGATATTTGAAATTGTCGAAGGCTAAAGTCCCAAAGAAGATGACCGTCGTTGATTAGAAAGTGGATGTGCGAAATCAGATCTAGAACTCCAGGTATGAAGCACTCCGGAGGAAAGTAGAGGGTGAAAGCATCTAAGTCTCGAAGGAGATCTCAATCGTTGATCGAGAAGGAGGTCAAATGACCATTGATTTGGTTGAGGAGACCAAAGTCTCGAAATGGGAGAAGAACCATTGATTCAGAGAGGATGCATGGAAAAATATTTGTCACTGCAGGGAAAATCACTATGGTAGAAGGTAGTTGAATGCAGTTGAAGAACTATCAAAGAGAGGACCGCTGGAGTTCGTTTAAGTCGTTGGATCAGGGAAGATAGGTGTTAGAATATCTGAAACTCTGGAAATATTCACTCCAGAGATTTGTGTTTGTGGAGAGCATATATAGGTCGTTGATTGGAGTAGAAGCATAGTGTTTTATCTATAACTTCAGGTACGGAGCACTCCAGGAGAAAGGGGTGTTTGAAGGAGCAAGAACTCCCGAAGGCTGGAGAGCCAGAGTTCATCAGACCCATCCATTTTTTGAGGACATGTGTTAGCAGATATTTCACTTCGGAATATAGCTACTGAGGAGGAAGCAATAATTGATAACTGAAGCTCCCGAAGGCCGGAGATCCGGAATGAATGACAACCGTTGATTTGAACGAGAGTTATGTGTCGATAGATCGTGGAGATCTGGGATCATGCATGGAAGGAGGAAAGAAATAAGGAAAATAAGGTAGATAGAAACCATTGATAATGGATCATCGTCGAAAGCAAGAGATCGACAGTCGGGAAGGATTGTGGGGATAGGACATGCTCAGATGTTAATTTTCCTTGAGTAGGCCACAATTTCAACCACGGTTTTAACAAAGGGATACGTGGTAGTTGGAGGTGAATTGCGGGGAAAAATGGGGTTGGTCTAAAATAATTCTTGCCTGTGCCCGTAATTGCATATTTTTGTAAGGTCACGACCCAGGGCCATATGAAGGAAGGGGCTGTTGAAAAAAGAGATAGCGCCTGAAACTTGACATTTTCCAAAGTGCGTGGACAAAGGTCGTGGGTATCACAATACTTGTGCCTTAGGACAAAAGGGGGCCTATGTATAATTGTTTTGGGTTCAATCATGAGCTCAAAGAGTCAATTCGACTCAGAATAAAGAAATATCCTAGACTGGGAGGTCGCAGAACTACAAGAGGGAAGGGGGGATGCATCAGGTGGCATCAGAGCTTGAATTTTAGTCTGTAGATTTCAGGCGAAAGAGAAAGAGGAGAAGTCTTAATTTTTACTTGCAGACAACATATAAGAAGGAGGTGAAGGGAGATGATCTAGTAACATTAGATGATATTAGAGGTTCAAATTTTCCTGTAGATAATAAGTGAAAGGAAGGAAAAGTATTGATGCTCTGTGAGAAGGTTGTTGCATATGTGCAACAACAAAAATTTAAACAACTAGGTGAGCTATAAGAGAAGATGGATATTCTCTCAGATGCAGAGTGATCCATAAGATTTCCAGAAGGGTAGGTAGAAGGTGTAAATGGCTACTGAAGGCCATTGGCATGGTTGAAGAGAAGGCCTCAAGAAGAAATGCAATCCAGATATGGATCTAGAGCTCAATGAGATAAGAGCAAGGATGGAACAACTAGCATTGAGGATGCAACAAGAGGAAAAGGTATGTTGGAGGTACGAATGGCCTCTGAACAGGAAAGTAAAATGGCATGTTCAAAATTTTTTGGTTCGAAAGCAACAATAAGAGTTGAAAAGGTGGTTGAGGCATGCTGAAAACCTCAGTGACACAAAGGAGGAACTGATTCACATATGTGAACCATAAATTGGGAGACACCTCAGTGACGAGGAGGAAGAGAGACTAACAAAAGATCTTATAAACTGTCAGGTGGGCAGAAATGGACTTTCAAGTTGCCAAGTGGGCAATAGAAAGAGATCAGTGGAAGGTCTCATATGCTGCCAAAGGAGCAGTGCTGAAAGTTCATATTTCCAGGTGGGCAATGAGATGAGATCGATTAATCTCATAGACTACCAGGTGGGCAGAAGAGAAGATCCAAATTGCCAAGTGGGCAAAGGGAAAGAGAGGAGACTGTCTGAAAGTCTCAGGATCTTAGAAGTGAGTTCATATCAGTAAAGAGTGTTGATGGATGAAGATTCATGTGGATTTGTAGACCATGTGAATGAAGATGATGAGAAGTTAAATACTTTCACCATCTAGGAAGAGGATCAGAAGAGTATTTTGATCATCGAAGGAATCAATTAATTCCTACCAAACAACCAGGCAGAGGCCAATGCGCATGATAAAAATGCAACCACAAAAGAAGGGCAGCCAATAGAGACTGTCAAAGAAGAGGAAATGGAGCAGAAACTGATGTCTACCCTAGCAGAAGGAGAAGAGAATTCAGTAGAATTTCTCAAAATGTTTATCCAGGAAGTTGAACAAGAGATGACTATAGCACTGGAGCCTGCAACAGAAGAGGAAGCATACATCATGGTTTTTGTTGATCTGTATGAATAATTGGAAGCCCTAGAGAGAAGGGTGATAGTGAAAATCCATCACATCCAAAAGGCTAGGTTGGAAACAGATGGAGGATCATACCAGCTTAGAGAAAAACTCGATGGAGTTGGAGATATGTCATCACAAGAGGAGATGACATAAGATAATCTGTTAGAGGAGGAGGGTGAGCAACAACTCATTGATGAGATTGCAGGACTAGATTCTGCAGCAGAAGAGCGAGCCACTAAAGTAGTTGGACAAGGTGATAGAGGAGATAAGAAGGCTGATGTTGAGGTCAGCAGAAGCAATGAGCAAAGTGAAGCTGAGAAGAGGAGAGATTTCCACAACAGTAGGGAAGAAGAAACAACAACAACAACAACATAGTTGGAGAGGAACAAGAGGATAGCCCCAAGGAAGAGTTTGGTATCCAAGGGGATTTCAATGCTCAAGAAGAGGAGCTCATGAGTAGGAGCTCATGATTTTCCCAGAAGTGGAGTATGATGTAGGAGCATCACTCCACCTCAGCAACGCACCAACATTCCATCACATCAACACACATTTTAGAGAGGGAGAGGCACCGACCCTCCCATTTTTTAAATTCTAAATCTAATCCTATATGGATTTGTGTTGTAAGGTCATAAGAACTGAGCCATGCCTTTGTACAGGTAGTGGATAGGGTTGACTTAAATGGTTGAGTGTAAGCAGGTCTAGATCGTAGTCAGGTCTGGATCATCATTCATTGTAATGAAGCCGTAGGAGTATGGTGTCTTAATGGAGAAAGTGGTGGAACTAAGGAGGTAGAGAGGATAAGCTCGTAGAGACCTCTTTTGTAAGAGAGAGAGAGAGAGAGAGAGAGAGAGAGAGAGAGAGAGAGAGATCTAATTAAAAAAAAAGGTTTTAGAAGCAGATCTAAGAAGAGAGGTCTTAGAAGCAGAACTCAGGATAGAGTTAGGATAGGAGGTAGAATAGTTATTGGAGAGATCTCGAGAGAACTGGGACTCTGTTGTAGTCCATTGTTTGTAAACATCTGTATAGACACACAAAGATAATAAAAAATTAGTTTTTCCTACACATAGTGTGTTTATGTATTTGTGTTCATTATTATGTTTTTATGTATTTCATGAATGAATGTGTGAACTGGTGAAGTAACGAATAAGTTTCAATTGTTTCTCTCATGTGAATTGCGAGTGCAAGGAGTTCACATTGTTCGCAAGGATTGTGTTGACATAGGTGATTTAACCTCAGAGAAAGATCAACAGAGATATCGTTGAAACTTAATCAACATAAGTGCAAGGAGTGCACAAGAAGAACTCTGTGTTGATTTCAGATAGAGATAGAGTCATTGAGAACTCTTTAGAGCTCTGCCATGCGGGCATCGAGCAAGTGCAAGTGTGCACAGAGGGAAATATTTGTCAATTTTAGAGAGAAGAGTATTAGAGGAAGATACTCACAGAGCTGTTGAACACTCTATAGAAAAAACTCAGCAAGGTGTGTTTTGAGCGAGAGGTTGCCAGGAGGGCACCAATTTTTCCTTTGAAAGGAAATAGAAGGGTCGAGACCCTTAAGAGAATGAGTAAATCAAAAATCTCAGAAGAGATAACACAAGGAGTGCATGGGAGACAGACTTATTCTATTTCCTAAAGCTTAGAAGAGATAACGCTTTCAAAAGCACAAGAAAGATCCAAATAGTCAGGTCCGAAGGAGAAAGGTCAAAGGCCAAATCCTTTTAACATTGAAAAAATCTTCTAAGTTGGAAGAAGTCAAAATCTTAGGAAGAGGAGTGAAAACAACCATCAGATCAATTATGGAAAGGATCTTGGATCGTTATATCAACGTCTAGTGAACAAAGGAAGCATAGAGGAGAGGGACAGATCCCATCCACTGGATCTGACCGTGAAGGACCAACGATCGTTGGATCTGGAGGTAAGTGCATGAGACTTAATACTTGTGTATACGGGAGGGTGGAATTTTCAAAGTCCTGAAGTAACTTGGGACCATCCATCATCAAGGAGGACATGTGGCATGAGATCTACAAATCCAGAAATTTGTGGACAAGGAGAGACCAGAATCGTCGAAGACCCAAAGTGGGTCCTGGTTGTTGATCGCTAGGGGGATATATGTTGACATATCAGATTCTCTGGGAGAAAGTACTCTAGGAGAAAATAAAAGGAGAATTTTGAGATTTGAGATCGTCGAAGCCCAAACAATTGAAGTAGTTGGGAGTCGTTGATCTGGGTTGGAAAGGTGTCACTAGATAATGAACTTCGGAGAATATTACTCTGGAGTTTTCATGAAGTTGTGTTTCATAATGTCCCAAAGTGCCGAAGCCTGAAATGTCTAAGGGCCATTGATCCAAAGGAAGGAATGTGGGTCATTGATCTGTGAAGAGACACGTGTAGGACATAGATTCACTACATTGGATAGTCATTAGATTAGGGAGGAGATATGTCAGAGGATATGACACTCCGTAAGGATTCACTCCAGAGATTTATGGTTATTGATATTTGAAATCATTGAAGGCCGAAGTCCTAAAGTGGATGACCTTCGTTGATTAGAAAGTGGACGTGTGGTGCCAGATCTAGAACTTCGGGTACAGAGCACTCTGGAGGAAAGAAAAGGGTGAAAGTGTCGAAGTCCCAAAGGAGATATCAATCGTTAATCGAGGAGGAGGTCAAAGGACCGTTGATTTGGTTTAGGAGGCCAAAGTCTTGAAATGGTAGAAGAAACATTGATTCAAAGAGGACACGTGGTAGAAGATTTGTCACTTCGAGAAAAATCACTCTCGAAGAAAGTAGTTGAACGAAGTTGAAGAACTCCCGAAACGTAGAGCGTCGGAGTTGGTTTAAGTCGTTGGATCAGGGAAGATAGGTTTTAGAAGATCTGACACTTTGAAAAGATTCACTTCAGATATTTGTGTTTGTGGAGAGCAGATATAAGCCATTGATCGAAGTAGACGTGTGGCATTTGATCTATAACTCTGGGTACGAAGCACTACGGGAGAAAGGGGTGTTTGAAGGAGAAAGAACTCCCGAAGTTCAGAGAGTCAGATTTCATCAGAACCATCCATTTGTTGAGGAAAAGTGTCAGCAGATCTTTCTCTCTAGAAGATAGCTTCTGAGGAGGAAGCAAGAGTTGATAATTGAAACTCCCGAAGGCTAGAGTGTCAGAATCAACGACAAACATTGATTTGAATGGGAGTTATGTGTCGATAGATCGTGGAGATCTAGGATCATGCATGGAAGGAGGAAAGAAGGAAGGAAAAGAAGGTATATAGCAAGGTAGATAGTAAGAGATCGACGTCCAGGAAGGATTGTGGAGCCAGGACATGCTCATATGTTAATTTTCCTTGAGCAGGCCACAATTTCAACCACGGTTTTAATGAAAGGGATACATGGCAGTTGGAGGTAAATTGCGGGGAGAAACGTGGGTTGGTATAAAACCATTCTTTCCCACACTCGCAATCGCATATTTCCATAAGTTTGTAGCCCAAGGCCATATGAAGGAAGGGGTTGTTGAAAAAAGAGCTAGTGCCTGAAACTCGACATTTTCAGAAGTACGCAGAAAAAGGTTGCGGGTATCACTGAACCTACACCTTAGGAGAAAAGGGGGCCTGTGTATAATTGTTTTAGGTCCAATAACGAGCTCGAAGAGTCAATTTAACTCAGAAGAAAGAAAGATCCTAGACTGGGAGGTCACAGAACCCCATGAGGGAAGGGGGGTTGCATCAATATGTCTGATTGTGATGTTTTCAATGGTTATTTGAAATTAAGACATCCATCTTGGTTGACTTGTGTCAGATTCCTACATGCAAGAATGGTAATGTTACATTGTGGTGTCGATCAAATGTGATGTCACAATGTGACATTAATAAATTATTTTTTCACATTCTGACTTTCATTGGGGGTTTTGTTGGATTGCAACATTCCTTTATGGTTATTTAAGATTGCAAAATTCATCTTGTCTTGATAACAACTACGTTACATTGTGACATTCATCAAATGTCATGGAACATTGCGATGTTCATTAAGGGTTTTTTCACATTGTGAGATTAATGAAAAGTGATGTCACATTATGACATTCATAAAAAAAAAATTCACTCTACAACACTCATTAAGGGATATGTTGGATTGAGACATTCCTTAATGGTTTTTTTGGATTGCAACAATGATCTTGCGGCGATAACAATAGTGTCACATTGTGGCATTCATTAAATGTAATGTCACATTGCAATGTCCATTATGGGTTTTGTTGCATTGTGGTGTTAATGAAATGATATTTCACATTGTGACATCCATTAAGGGTTTTGTCGCATTGAAATGTTCATAAAAGGTTATGTTGAGTTGTCACATTCTTCAATGGTAATGCCAAATTGCGACTTTCTTTTTGGCTTACTTTATGAGAAATTGTTGTGCTGCTTAATGGTTATTTCGAATTGCGAAATTCATCTTACCACATTAATGGCTATGTAACATTGTGACATTCATAAAATGTCATATTTCATTGCAATGTTCATTAAGGGTTAATGAAATGTGATGTCACATTCTTACATTCATAAATAGTTTTGTCACATTGTGACATTCATCGAGGGTTATGTTGGATTGCAACATTCCTTAAGGGTTATTTTGGATTGTGACATTCATATTGTTGCATTAATAGTCATGTCACATTGTGGTTTTCATCAAATGTAATGTCACATTGTGATGTTCACTAAGGGTTTTTTCGCATTAATAATTTTTTCCCTATAAAATTTATCAATAGTTTTGTCCCATTGCAATATTCAGGAATGTTTTTATAGGCCTATGACATTCTTCAATGGTTACGCTAGATTTTAACAATCATTTTGGATTACTTTATATTATGGATATATTTGATTATGATGTTCCTCAATGGTTATGTGTCACTGAGAGATTCATATTGGTTGAATTGTGTTGGCTTCCTACATTCATGAATGGTTATCTCTCATTGTGATGTTGATCAAATGTGATGTCACATTGTGACATTCATAAAGGTTTTTTTCATATTGTAACATTGATCAAGTGTTAAGTTGGATTGTGACATTCCTTAGAGTTTCTTTCAAATTGTGATATTCATATTTCCATGTCTATGTGACATTGAGACGTTCATCAAGGGTTACATTGCGTTGTGGCATTATTCAATGGTTATGCTAGATGGATTGACCATGATTCATTATGTTTGAAAATGATTCATTATGGTTTGACCATGATTCATTATGGTTGACAATGGTTATGTTGGGTTGATATGTTCCTCAATGGTTTTGTCACATTGTTTTTTGTACTGGGGGAATCGACAATGCATGGTTCTCATACTCGCGTGACACGGGGTCGATCCCCGTAGGCTACCACTATAACCCCAGGTGCAACCACCCAACCTACAAGAATGGTGCATAAGTAAATAGGGGTGAGAATCAAACATGAGACCTCAATTTTACAAATTTCCTTCCATTTACACGACATTTGCCAATCCGTCTACACCCGTGCGGGCAATGGTTATGTCACATTGAGACATTCACCTTCAAGAAATTATTTCAAATTGCTACACTTGTCAATGGTAATTTCCATTGTTACATTGATAAAGGGTTATGTTGCATTGAATTTGGTTGACATTGGTTGGTTATGGTTGACAATGGATATATTTGATTGTGATGTTCCTCGATGGTTATGTCACACTGTGACATTCATATTGGTTGACTTATGTTGACTTCCTACATTTATGAATGGTTATGTCAAATTTTGTTTTTGACCAAATGTGATGTCATATTGTGATATTCATTGATGTTTTTGTCGCATTGCAACCTTCATCGAGGGTTATGTTGGAATGCAAAATTCCTTAATGGTTGTTTCAGATTCTGACATTCAGATTACAACTTTAAAGGCTATGTCACATTGTGACATTCATCAAATGCCATGTCACAGTGTAATGTTCATCAAGGATTTTGTTGCAATGTGGTGTTCATCAAATGTTATGTCACATATGATGTTCATTAATGGTTTTGTCATATTTCAATGTTCATCAGGGGTTATGTTAGGTTGTGAAATTCCTCAATGAGTATGTCAAATTGTGACATTTATTTCATCTTACTTTATGTTCAATTGTGACATTCCTTAGTATTTATATTTCATTGGAACATTCATCAAGGGTTATGTTGCATTGAGTTTTGTTGACTTTGGTTGGCCATAACTCACATTCCTCAATAATTATGTTAAATTGCAACATTTTTATCCATTAACTTTCCCAATCCAAAATGGTTATGTTCCATTGTGATGGTCATGAGGGCTATGTCACACTAAGGTTAGTTGAATTTGTTTGGCCATTGTTCATTATGATTCACTATGGTTTTTTATTGTGGTTGGTTAGGGTTAATGGTTTAATATTATTATTAATAGTTATGTTACATTGCAAATTTGATAAAAGGTGATGTTATATTGCGACATTGATGAAGGATTTTGTTGCATTGCAACAATTTTCTTGGGTTATTTTATATTAAAATGTTCAAACATGGTTATGCTGGATTGCAACATTTCTTAATGCTTTTTATAGATTTTGACATTCATATAGTGAAATTAATGGCTATTTCATGTTGTGATGTTCATCAAATTTTATGTCACATTGCAATGCTCATTAAGGGTTTTTTCACAACGTGACATTCATCAAATGTGATGTCACATTGTGACATTCATTAAGGGTTTTATCACATTTCAATGTTCATCAAGGGTTATGATAGGCTATGACAATCTTCAATGTTTAGGTAAAATTGAGACATTCAATTTGGATTTCTTAATGTTAAATTGCTACGCTCCTTAATATTTATCTTACATTGCAATGTTTACCAAGGGTAATGTTGTATTGAATTTTGTTGGAAATAACTCACATTCCTCAATAGTTGTGTTAAATTGAAACATTCATCTTCATTAACTTTTCCAATCCCAAATGGTTATGTTGCATTGCGACAATCATTAGGGATATGCCACCCTAAGGTTAGTTGACTTTGGGTGGCCATTGTTCATTATGATTCACTATGGTTTTTTATTGTGGTTGGGTAAGGTTAACGGTTTAATAATGTTAATAGTAGTTATGCCACATTGTAGATTTTATCAAAGGTGATATTTCATTGCAACATTCATCAAGTTTGTTTTCACATTGCAATATTTTTCTTGGGTTATGCTGGATTATAATGTTCTAACATGAATATGTTGGATTGCGACATTCCTTAAGGATTATTTCATATTTCTAAATTCATATGGTGGTGTCAATTACTATGTCACGGTGTGTCATTCATCAAATGTCATGTCACATTGCAATGTTCATTAAGGGTTTTGTCGCAATGTGACATTTGTCAGACAATTGGCTTAGGTTGATGGACAGTTGGTTGTCATTGATTTCAACCATTTGAGAGTGATATTGTATATTGATGTCAACCCTTAGTGACTGATTTCAACCCTTGGAGAAAGTCTGGTAGCACAAAGGTTTGGGTAATGGACGCAAGTTTGTTTGATGTATAATGGTATGATTTTTAATATATTTGAAGGTAATACTATTCTATATGGTTAGTACATGTCATTCCATTTTCGGTGGTATGTGGAACATCACATAAATCCTCACGGTTAGAGAGTTATGGCCATGTGAAGTTGGAGAACTCAGGTTTGGATATGGACCCAAGTTTGTTTGATGTATAATGGTATGCGTTTTGATATATTTGTAGGTAAGAATATTATATATGGATATTACATGTCATTCCATTTCTTGTGGTATGTGGAGTGTCACATAACTCCTCACGGTCTAAGAGTTATGGCCTTACGAATTTGGAGAACCCTCATGAGTCATTTAGAAGCCCCAAAAGGTCAAAGTAGTCATAGTGGTTTAAGGGATTTTTAGAAAGTAAATAATAAAGTGAAGTGATGAGTGTACTATAATTCAAATTAAATACAATTTTTTTTATTTAAATAATAAAATTAATGGACAAATTACTAAGTTGACAAGTGGTTAGAAGTGGGTTAGCCCTAAAATAAGGAAAGTGGTTTAAGATGGTTAGATGGTAACCCCTTGAGGTAAAGTGAAGTGATGAGTGTACTATAAGTCAAAGTGGATACAAAATGAATTATTTAAATAATTAATTTAATGAATAAATTACTAATTGGACAAGTGTTTAGAAGTTGGTTAACCCTAAAATAACGAAAGTGGGTTAAGATGGTTAAAAGGTAACCCTTTGAGGAAGCTACATGAAAGTATAAATAAGAGGCACGACTCTCTCAATTTAAATCACACTTGAGCATATTGAATATCTACAAATGATTGAGGTAACCAAATGATATCTAAGCCGAATTGCAGAGAGAAGGTGAAGTAAAGAAGACTGAAATTCAAGGGAGGATAAATTCTTTTGATGATGCTTTCTAAGGTATGTTATTTATAGGTCATCTCACCATTTTCACAATAACTTTTTTTCTAGAATGATTCAGACCATGAAATTGATAGGAGATTGAGAAAACATATTCAAGCATATGTAGTACGAATTTCATGTTGTGGGTCGCTGTACTTTTGCAGTTACACTCCATGGAAAATAGGGTTTGTGGCTAGTCCTGAGACTAGTCTAAAAAAGGTGTTTTGGGTACAAACGTCATAAATTATTCATAACAGATCCAAATTAGGTAAGAAAAAATGTGTTGGTTATAGTACAGTCTATAGTATTTAAAAATTTTAGATCCATACAAAAAATATTATGTGAGGGGCACGCTCTACATGTTCGCTCTATAGAATAAGCCAGAATTCAACAAGGTATGCCATTTTTTCTATAACTCCTTTTCTGAGAGGTTCCAAGTAGTGAAACCTAGAGGAATTACATAAAAACACTTAAGAAAATTGTGTACTATTTTCAGATCTTTATTCATTACAAGTACATAGTTATGATTATTTCAAGTTAGGGTTGTTGACTCATACAAAACTAGTCATGTGAGACTAAAGTAAAGTTTGATGAAAATTCTAGTCTCTTGTTATTAAAGTTAAGGAAGGGTTGCATGTATGTGATCATATACACCAGGTCTATTACAGGGTTACAAATCATATTTGGATGATGAAATTGATGAGGGATTTTGGTTGAGGTACATGTTCGGTACATGGTTGAGACAAGTAGTTGATGAGTTGGCACATACATGAGGTGTAT
>SNQJ01S0044898.1:0-24596 GCA_010110895.2 Picea sitchensis
GAGATGACAAGATCTAGCTTTGATGATAGACAAAGTCTGGACATATATTCGGTTGTAATCATCTATTTGGTGACTCCATGAAGGACGGATTTAGTGGCGACTCCACAACATTCAGATGTCAAAATCATTTTCTGCTCTTTTGGATCGAAGGTTTGCACCTCTCAATTTTTCTTCAGTTCCTGGTTTCCCACATCCAGTACCTAATATGTCAGAATGGGGAGATTTTCTGCCTAGCTTCAAATAGAGCAAAGAAGACAATCCTGCAGAACACCTCCTCAAGTTTCATGAGTGCATGGATCTATTAGATCTATAGCATGAAGATGTTCATGTTTTCATTGTATGGTGATGCACGTCAGTGGTATTTTTCTTTACCTCCTTCCATCATTTCATCATTGAAGGATTTTCACAGAGAATTCACTGAGCATTACAAAAGGTATTTTTCAGATGAGTTTGCATTTGATAATTGTTGTGATGAATATGAATTACATTGTAAGATTGAAGATGTAAATATAGAAAGAGATCCCCCTCATAATATGCCACATCCCGTTAATGATCTTCAAGATGTTATGTTTTCCCATCAACATGAACTACAAATTGATAATAAAGAAACTAAACATTCTCGTACCATCCTTAAGTCTGATTGTTATGAAGTCGAAGAGTTGGTTCCTTTAGCTACACAAAGAGCTGATCATAAATGTATACAGGATGTGGCTAATGATGGCTTCGAAGACTGTGTTGCAATAGGGGACATCTATCATTGTAACCGAAATATTGGTGATCTTCAGATGGATAACCATAGCATTGATGCTTTTGACATTGTATCAAACACATCTACTTATTTAGGTTGTCATGAAGATGAGATTGTCCCCTATGAAAACCCCAAAGATGATTATCAGATTGACACATTAGCAGGTGACAGTCTAGATCTACAGAAAATTCTAAGGGCAGCCCTCATCTTTCTGATTTGCAGACTAAGGCAATTTTTAGCAGATATGAGGAGGAAGGTGAAGAACAGAAAGTTTCTGGTCAGCAGTTGAATTTGTATTTTCATTTGATAGAGGAAGAATAGTCCACATTCAGTTCTCAGTTGGGACAGCAAGAAGACTTCCAAGGAATACATCTATCTACAAACAGAGAGCCAGTCATGGAAGGGCAGTCATATTTCATGAATCAGAATGCTTTTGATCTTGATTTTAGAGACCCAGTGGCCGATTTAATAGAAGTACTTATTTCAAACCCTATTAAAGTTCTAGATTTCTTTCATTCATCAATTTCCATGGGTGAGTATGACTTTATGAAATCTTATTTACTACTACTGATATGTTTTAGTTATTTTCTATTAAGCAGTGATAGAGATAAAGTCATCACGGTTTTGAAGTTGCTCAAATGGTTGTTATGGAAATCTATGTTTACTTGACCAAATTTTAGATTTGGTTAGCAGTAGGGATAGGTAGAAGAATAAGCTCTTCATATGAGAACTTATATTGTTTTCAGTTATTGGTTGAATAAGCACAGCAGGCTACAGGTTGTCTGAAGATAAGTTGCTCAGGCCAGATGACTCCATAGCCTAATGGACTGACACAATACAAATTGTAAATGATTGGCAACATAATTTTTAAGTTAATGGACAAGCACAAGTCTGCTTGTTCTTGGAACCTCACTAGGAGGATTCCATCCCTGAGTAGGAGCCAGTTGTTATCACCTAAACTAGCACAGTCAAAATTGTCATTTTTAGGTGATAGAGAGAACTCCAAAAAAATATTTCTAAATTTTTATAGGCTTGTTAGAGAGCCTATTTTTTGTAAATAAACTTGAAATAAACATCGGAATTGATTTTCTTTACAAAAAGGGTGAATTACAGGTTTTGGTGGTTTAGGTGAACCTGTGAAGAGTTCATTAACCACCGAAAGCAGATCTTTCGGTGGTTAACAGGAGAAATTCAGGGCTAGTTAACCACCGAAAATGTAGGTTTTCCATAAATAAAATGCCTTGGGAAAAATCAATTTTCTTGGCCAYGGAAAGGATGTTTCACACGCTCAAATAGTCGATTGACAACTAGACATCCTAAGATTTCCAACGGTACTTTAAGATATGAATTTGGAGCTTGGGAAGACAATCAAACGCTCCCCGCAAGATGAGGCACGGTGTAAATCCCGAAAATGTCAGAGCCTGCATTTTCGCATGATCCAGATGTCATTTGGCATAATGATGGAATGCTAAACGTAAAAAATTAAGAACATTAGTGATGTAAGGTGGTATTATGACTTCTGGTCGAGGTTTGATACTCTGTGGTGCTTGCAAACCTCCATTTTTCATTTCGACTTGAAACCATGGCATAAATAGAAATCTATGAAGTGATTGTTTCATCTAACTATTTGATGATTCACATGGCCCTCATAACTTCAAGTCCCAAGAGATATATTCATGATGATTCCCAATTTAATTATGATTTGAAATACATCAATTCCGAAGTCTTATTTATTTTCATGATATGAAATCCCTTTGATTTCGTTATCAAACCCGAGTCTGCAGTCATTGTCATTACACCGTATGAAGGTCGAGTTTTCTGTTATGCATATTACAACTCCATGTGTCATCCAAATTCCACAGAATCCCGAGTCTTCTTTGTTTCATTAAGTCTGAGTTTTCATCTATAATCAAGCCTGAGTTTCCGGTTATGACTTGTTAAATATTTGGTCTATCTCATATAACCCAAGTCATCCCTATTTTGTGCCTTTCAATTCGACATACATCCATTGTTTCCTCCTGATTTTAGGTGTATTATCTCCCCATCTTGTAGGTTTTTGCTAATTTGCAGGTACAGGGTGAGGAACTAATTGATCAAGTTGCTGATGATTACCCTAATTTTTAAACTCCTACTCCTCCAGAGGAACATAGCACACCTTTGGCTAAAGCATCTACTAGCAGACTAGCACCAACTAGATCACAGAACATAAACCAATTACTGAAGAAGGTTTATGAGTTAGAATACTCTAAGAAACAAATCAATAATATGAATGAATAGTTAATTGATAGAAATGTGGAATTATATGACATTAGTCAGGATGTCAGGGATACACATGAAAAGACTCTAGATAGGAACAAACTGTTGATGAAGGAGAACACCAGGCTATATAGACAACTTAAACTCCTAAGGTTGAACATGAAATAAATTCAGACTCCAACTCCCAAGCCCTCCGGGTTAGAAACCCTAGTAGAATTGTCCACTTCTTTAGAGAAGGAAACAGAGCATCCTTCATAGAAAACTAAAGTTTCCAACCTTGTACAAGGAGGAGGAGCATCACCAAGCAGCCTTGATCACTCACAGAAGCAACAGTGTAATTCATTTTTGCAATTTTGAACATATTCATAAAGTTACAGGTTTTGGTGGTTAGATTTTGCCTCTCTTCACCACTGAAAGTAGAGATTTTCGGTGGTTAAACAGGCCCAGATTTGTATCTCTTAACCACCGAAACCTGTTACATGGCAACAAGGTCATATTTTTGCCTAGATTTGACTTTTTCTCAACCAAATATTTTGAGGTTGGTTTCTAAAGATGCATAATAATTAAATACATCATATTTAAGGTTTTATATTGATGTATTTAATGTTTAAGAAGGAGGAACAGTGAAAATGGTGACCTAGTTCATGAGCAAAAAACTGTCTTTTTTTCCAAAGGTGGCAAATTCAAATTTCTTATGAAGATTCATCAGCCTTGGAAGGTTATCTACATCTGTCAAAGAGTTTGGAGGATATGAAGGCTATCAAGATAGATTTTGACTCCTTAGAGAGGATCTTTTCCTATTTTTTTTTCTGACTTTCCATTTTTAGTATTCTAGATCCATTTTTATAGGATCTCATCCTACACTTGTTGTATCTATTTTGATTTGACTATTTTTAGAAAATCTAATCCATCTTTCAAGGATCTAGATTTTGTCTTGTAAGGCTATAAAGCCAAAGACATTTGGAGTACCAAAAGGTTAGATTTTGAGTTCTAGATTCTATTGTTTTTGTATGAAAGATATTTTCTTTAATATATCAAGCTTGCAAGCTTCTTTCATTTGTTATTGTCAGACCCTCCTTCATCTTTGTCTATGCATATGAGTGGAATTCATTCTTTTGTCTCTGTTTAATGGTCCTATGGTAATTGTCATCTTACTTTTGATTGTTAAGCAAGAATCATAAGCATCTTTGGCTAGTTTGTTGACCCATCATATATATGGTTTATGTATGTTTTGGTTGACCGATTGGTTTTCTTATCCATTTGTTATACAAATCTATCTGATAAATAGCTCTTGAAGGCCTTGTATTGCATGAATATAATTAGACTATCTTGAAGATACAATCCAAAGATTAAGATATTCATCTTGATCCAAACCCACACCTATTATTGAGAAAATAGTTTCCAAAAATATTAAGTTACCAAGCATCTCTGACTTACAGCCTAGGAAAGTCTCCTAGAGTGATAACATGTCCCGACTAGATCGGACAACCACGATCATTTTGTGAATTTTTCCATAAGAGATAAGCCCATGCGCTAAACCTCGTGCAACTCCATGACTCAATCTTACCTGATGACTGTCGATCTACTCCATCAATGGATCTTCACCGCTGAAAAGAAAAAGTGCCCACCTGCTTGATTTTTAACCCGAAAATAGAGACTTTATGCATGCTGCACTTGGGCGCTCATGGATGCAACCTTGGATAACTTCATTTGATGGGTCTCAAGCCCCATTTCATTTATTTTTACACCAAGGTCCTGAAATCAGAGAGAAACACCCCGCTTGCAAGAATTGGCGCTAACATTAGGCTTCATGGGGGATAGAGTCATCCCTGTGATGCTCTAAGAACTCCTTCTGCAATTCCAGTTGCCTTCTGTTGGGATATGGAGTCTAGCTCAAAACACCCTTCTTAAAAATACATTCCGATAAGTGAAAATAAAAGATAAACACACATGATCCAAGGAGATTATTTATGTATGGTCCTAAACTAATAAATTCATTTACATGGGGTTAGGTGAAAGCAAACTTCCACCATAACCAATCAAGTAACTTCCTGAATAGAAGCTCCTTCCTTCTGTCGATGATCACAAACAGATGGTGTAATCATGACAACATAATGGTTACGCTCTTCAACTCCCCCTTACAAGATGAAGTCGAGATGAAATAAGGCCGCTCCAACTTGTGAAGGAAATACAACTCCATGTATTCCTTCACAGGCTCATAGGACCAGTGGAAAACTCCAGAAAATGGGCGACAGACAACCTCCTTTGCTACACAGTTGTTCATGTGTGGCTAAATATCTCTGGTAAGCACAGGTGGGTGGAAAGCTGACATAGGTTGACTAATCTTAGGTAGTGGCTACTCACTGATTGGCTCTGTGCATTCTGTTAACTGCATATTCATCTTGTCCTCCTCTTCTCCATGGCTCTCCCAAGGATCATATTCATAATCATCATAAATAGGGACCATGGGAAAGCTCTTCTTGTTGTCATGTCGGTTAGTGTCTTCATAGTGATCAAATGTAGGATAAGATTGCTACTCATCATCACTAGAATATTCATCAAAAAAGGGTTGCCCTTCATTTCTATGATCAAACTCCAGAATAGTGATCCCATCGAGAATATAACTGTCAAAAATATCCATTTCAGGGATAGTAGTAACTGCTTCTTCTAGTTGTTCATACATAAGATTTTTCTCTTTAATTCTAGGTAAAAATATATCATGGGAAACCTCTTGAAGGGAAAGAGAAGAATCCTCTTCCACAACCATCTCTTCTTTAAAAACTGGAAGGTCTTCGTCATCATAAGAAGGGCTGCTAGGAACATCTACTTCAACCCTATATTTAGGAGAGCCATCTACTATAGACAACATCTACTCTATAAACTCAGAATTTTCACAAGAGGCATGTTGATCTTTATGAACATCTAAAAGAACAGATGTATCTGAAATGATGTCAGATGCTTCTATGCTAGGGCTAACATAATTAATATCATCCAATGCCTCTAGATTGTCATAGCAAATGCTTTCCTCCACAGTAAAAGATTCATCACAAACATGGTCTTCAGGGCCAGTAGAGGATTTATGAAACAAAGAAAACTCATCACAGTAGTTTTCATACAAACACTCAGCTGGGAAGTAATATTTACAAAATGAATTGAAAGTTGTATAAAAACCTGTCAAATAATGGATGCTTATAGTGGGAAGAGATCAACACCAATCAAGAGCAACTCCCTTCAATGAATACCTAAAAGATTAATCCGGACATCTTCATGCATGATATTAAGTCAATGAATAACCTCATTAAAGTCTAGTAAATGCTCAACTGGTACCTCCGAAATTTTTTCTTGAAATTCAGGGAGGATATCTTCCCATTCATCTCTATCAGGTAGTGGATTAGGAAAAACAACTATCTGGGAAAAGTCACAGAAAGCCAACCTTTGAGATAAGATATTTTCCATATCGAATCAGTGGAGTCGTCAATCGATCCTCATATCATGGATTCGTCAAGTGAAAGACGCACAACTTTGAATGTGTCTAGTCTTTGTTCACCATCAAAGGCCAGATCCTAACATTGTGTCCTCCTAGGAAAATTCTCAAGCTGAGAAAGAAACTACTGAAACCTTCTCGAAAAATCTCCTCTAGGTCATCTTTCAGGTGTGCTAAAAGTATCCACAGTTGAAACAATGAAGTGGAAAAAGTGGAGTCATCGGGTGCACAGTAGAAATATTCAAGGGCTCTAATGCCTAATGCACCTTCAGAATCAAAGACTCAATGTCGTGCATAGTATCAATCTCATAGGGCTCTGATGCCTGATGCACCTTCAAGATCAGAGGCTCGATGTCATTTGATCCCAAGGAAAATTTTCAACTTCGTCCTTGACAACGGCGTCAGAAGTGACTCTTGGATTACAGAAGGAGTAAGCATGAAGCCCATCAGTTTATGTCACTATTTGTTGATAAAGGGCAATGAATGGAAGTAAACTCAGAACAATATCATTCTAACTCAGAAACTAGGCCAGGCATGCACAAGCAGATGAGGTCTTGGTTTAACTTCAGACAATAAGTTGTAATAAGGGTGAGTAGGAGGAAGACTTCTGTGAGGAAATGAGAAGGCATACTATAGGCATCAAGCTTCTAATAGTTTTTAGAAGAATACTTGAACACAAGAACATCTTATATTCAAAATCAGGAACACTAAAAGAACATAACATCATTATAATAAATCCTTTTATCATAACACAGTCATGACGATTCATGTGAATCAATCAATCATGAACCCTTTTAGTATGAGATCGAGACCAGATGAAAAAGAGAACTTCCTTACATTGAAAAAGAAAATTTCATATGTAGATACATAGCTAGGAAAACCAGTGCTTCATTAAAACATTATAGTCGGGAACTCTTCTCTACCATCCATCCCTACAAAAATACAAAAACTGAGTATATAAACTTAGAGCAATTTGCCACCTTGGCAGCAGGAGGGTAGATGAGACATTAAAATCCAACTTAGTGTGTGCAGGCTCCTCTGGTCAGATGACGACCTCATATCGGCATGGCTTCTTTAGGAAAACCTGCACACAGGACGATATTAGGCAAACTTCCTTCCAGAACCTCCATGCCTTACATTTAAGGAGTGAGGCAAGGTTTCAACCACCTCCTCCTACCTTTATTTACCTCTAGCAGGGATCAAGATCAAGGCCAAGTTGAATTGGCACCTAGAGAACATAGTGACGCCTCCTGCAGCTAAACCTGGTGCTTTGGCCCTTTGCACAGCTCTTTCTATCTCCCCAAGTGACCACGAGCCATGACCATGTGCCTATCTTCAAAGGCGCTTTTCACATTTTGTGTTTCGGTGATTTCAGATGCAATGGATTAGAGACCCCATGTTTTTTGAAGTCCCGAAATGCTGAAACGACTAATCATTTCCCATTTTAGAGTTTCCCAATGCAGTGGAAGAGTGACCCCCTATCTTTCAAAGTCCCGGTACCCGAAATTTCAAAACGGCTAATCATTTCACATTTTGGAGTTTCCCAATGCAATGGATGAGAGACCCCATTTCTTTTGAAGTACTGGTAGTCAAAATGACGAAACAACTAATCATTTCACATTTCGGAGTTTTCTGATGCATTGGAAGAGCGACCCCATGTCTTTTGAAGTCCCGGTAGCTGAAATGTCGAAACAACTAATGATTTCACATTTCAGAGTTTCCCGATACAGTGGAAGAGCGACCCCCTGTCTTTTGAAGTCCCGATAGCTGAAATCTTGACCGAGCCTGATCAGGCGCCATGTGTCCCGACTGGATCAGACGACCACAATCATTTCATGACCTTAGCCATAAGATATGAGCTCATGCGCTAAACCTTGTGCAACTCCATGACTCAAGATTACCTGATGACCTTCAATCTACTCCATCGATGGATCTTCGCTGCTAAAAAGCAAAAATGCCCACTTGCTTGATTTTTAACTTGAAAATAGAGACTTTATGCATGTTGTGCTTGGGCGCTCATGAATGCGACCTTGGATAACTTCATTTGATGGGTCTCAAGCCCCATTTCATTTATGTTTACACCAAGGGATTGAAATTGGAGAGAAACACTCTGCTTGCAAGAATTGGCACTAACAGTTGGCAGTTATGGCACACTACTGGACCTCTTCCGCATCCAAATCCTCCTCTTCCTCATCCTCCTCCTCTGTACCCAACGCGATCTCCACGTGGTTTATTGTATTGGGGTACCTGATTATACTGTGCATGGTTATAGTGTGACTGTGCATTGTTATACTACTACGTAACAGTATTATACTGCAGTGGTGCCTGATTAAATTGAGGTGCATCTTTCCCTATCATCATTTCGGCTTGCACCCTATATCTATCTGGCGTCCTTTCCCTCATCAGATCCATGGTTCTGTAGTATTTTTCATCATTCCCTACTGACTTGCAAAAAATGCATTATGCGTTCTTTGGTACTTCATGGTATTTATGCATCATAGGACAATGATATGGATCATTCCCGTTCATCTCGCAAATTCCACACCAGGGTCCTCCTGTTGGCAATGGATTTGGCATCCCTATTTACATATACTGCACAAATGTTGGACATTCATTCTTATGGTTCCCTTTTGTTCGACATGCGCTACACCAAAGAACTTCTCGCTTTTCCTTGCCCTTATTTTGATTGAGTTGAAAGGTAAGATTGTTCAGATCCTCCTTCAACTCCTCTATAGCTGGATCTCTCTTGTGGTACTAATTATCCTCCATTTGCAAGGCTTCCTGTAGAGACTCTTCTTGAGATTGGAATTTCTATTGTCTAAGTGGATATTTCAGGTGTGGTAATAGAGAATTCACAAACAAATGCATATGCTGCATGTCATTCATGGCATACCTCAATTTCCCTTTCAAACGTTTAAATTGATGGTTAATTTATCAGACAGATTCTCCTGGTTTTTGTTGGATTTCTATCATCTTGTTCATGTATTGATCCTATGAGATTGGCTTCTCGAACTCATTAATCAGTAATTTCTTGACGTCTTTCAGTGTCCTTGTCGTCCCTAGTGCATTGTTTATGTCAAGACTCATGTACCAGTCTAGTGCGCAGTCTCTTAGCATGATGGATAGTTGTGAAATTTTGGTGTCTTCATTAGTGATTTTTTTTGCTTCCCATATCTTTGCACAAATAAACAAGTGTTTCTCATGGTCTTCTATTTCCTCTCCTTTAAATTCTAGTAACTGAATGGTGGATCATGTCCTTCCATCCTGAATGTTGGACTACTACCTCCACTTGGTGTATATAATTGACTACTGCTTCCTGAACTAGCTTCCCCAATTGTTGTTCCTTGTGTAGATGTACTTCCTGCCATCTTCCTTCACCCGAAATTCAGTTGTCTAAATGGTGTTGTTCTTGGTGTGTTAGTCTCACATGGGTTTATGGATTCCACACTAACATTAATATGGATAGTATTGATGCCTTAGATTCCCTCTCTTGGAACTCTCGTCTTCCTTGCATATGTTGTGCACAAGATTTCCTCAATATACTCCAGAGCCCGCAAATCCTCTACCTCCTCTTCATCACTTGCCAAGCATTCCCTCACGACTACGACTCTCTTCTTGGTGTTCACCTTGTATTGGTAGGGTACTCCATTGTGTGTCCTTCCAGTTGTCGCCATGATCCACTTGATCTGATCGTCGTCCATCATGATTGGGTCCAAGGCCTCCTCCTTTCTTTTATCCACTTCTCTTTCCATTTCTCAATTTCCTATCAGTTCTTCCCCCCTTCCCCCATGCACCCAGGGAGGTTTAACTGTCTGAATCCATTGTCATTAAACCTTTGTTATAGAGAAATATATTAATAGAGGTATACAAGGATATAATATACCTTCCTCGAGGGCCAAGTAGAAACTCTTTCTCTTCTATGTTGTATGACTTCACGGTATCTACTGAAAATTATGTTATAAAGCCTGCTACAATACTATCGAGCAAAAAATCTATTGCGTGGGTGAATTTTTTATTCACCTATTGTAATTGCGCCAAGCATGATTTTAAGGATGGAAATTTATATTAAAATGTAGAAATCTGGGCTAATAGTACTAGTCCTTAATATGCAAAATATAAAATGTTTGGCAATAGTTTTGTAAAAATATTCAAATTTCTAAGGATTTTATATAGTTTCTATAAAATTTCGACGATTTGTAAAGTAAAAAATATTATTCTATGGAATTTGGGCAAATCATTTTTATAAAAAATGGAAATTGGCGAACATGTTTTTGGGAAAATCCATGAAAGATTAGCACATTTTCAAAATTTAGCCCCTAAAATCATCTGTGAACTGCACGATCTAAAATGAGTTCTTTTGATTAATTAGGTTGGTTGTATTTGATGTCAGCTCTTGAATAAAGTCCGGTAGCACAAAGGTTTGGGTAATGGACCCAAGTTTGTTTGATGTATAATGGTATGGGGTTTGATATATTTGCAGGTAAGACTATTCTAGATGGATAGTACATGTTATTCCATTTCCGGTGGTATGTGGAACATCACATAAATCCTCAGGGTTTGAGAGTTATGGCCTTACGAAGTTGAAGGGCCCAAATATGATTGGCTTGAAACCCCAAAATGTCAAAGAAGTCAAAGTGCTTGCAAAGAAGAAATTATTTAAATAATAAAGTGAAGTGACAAAGTCAAAGAGGATTATTTAAATAATAAAGTGAAGTGACAAAGTCAAAGAGGATTATTTAAATAATAAATTGAAGTGACAAAATCAAGGGGGATTATTTAAATAATAAAGTGAAGTGACAAAGTCAAGGAGGATTATTTAAATAATAAAGTAAATATAGAAATTTCTAATTATGGAAAGTGGTTATAAGAAGGTTAAACCTAAATTGAGGAAAATGGTTTAAGTGGTCAAGTGGCTATTGGATAGATGGACAAGTGGAAAATTGGGCAAATTTGGACATAGGTGACTATGTGGACAAAGTGGCTATGTGGACAAAGTGGCTTTGTTGACAAAGTGGCCGAGAAGATGCTTCTAAGGAAGCTACTTGGAGAGTATAAATAAGAGAAAAGGCTCTCTCATTTTAATCACACTTGAGCATATTGAATATATACAGGTGAATAAGGTAACCAAAGGATATATAAGCCAAATTTCAGAGGGAAGGTGTTGGCACAGGGGTAGACCTAGGTTTCAATGCTACAATAACGCACCAACAAAACCCTAACTACCATCCCTTTCAGCAACACCTGCGAAGCAAATGAAGCCTCACCTGAGGTAGAGGCAGGGGTGGTTTTAGGACTCAAATGTATGCAGCCTTATCTGGGACAAAAATATGTGATTATAACACTTAACAGAGAACTTAGTAGATATATTTATTAATATTCATTTCTTAGTTACAGCGAAGTTAAACCCTAATCACAGTACAATGCAGTGTTCAACCAGATCTGGCATCTAGCAACACTTAGCACGACGGAGCAGATTAGATCTAGCAGATTCAAGAACTGAGAACATTCATATAAATAAGATATAACATCCATATACATCATTAGCACCAAGCATAAACAATCTATCTATCTATATCAAAGCACTTAGAAAGTAAAGGCATAAACACATTAACACATTGCACAAAGCAGTGCAACACAACATATACGTGGTTCACCCCCACCTCGAGGCTACGTCCACCAACTCTTCTTCTTTATTATTTTCTTCAATAGGTTACATGCACAGAGCCTCAAAACCCTACTCCACATAGGACAGGAGATCTACGTAGCTCGCTAGATCCTCCTTCCCTAAGTAGATATAAGCACACAGCCTTCCACAACCTCTTACAATTAATTACACTTAGCTCTGCAAGTGTCACACAGTATGCACAGAGCACTTACAATCCTTCAATCACATAGATCTAGAACTTAGCCATTCATAACTGCTCCTTTTCTTACATTGCCTAGACATCTATTTATACTTTATAAAATAGGCCTAAACATGGGTAAACCCATGGGCTGACATCCCATACCCATTACATAATCCCAAATCCCAAAAAGAACCCAAAAAGGGGTTGATATCTTACGATCTCATATTCTTCTTGCACTCCTCCTTCAACAGGTTGTCGAAGTCCCAAAATAGGTCAAAATTGACCAAGGATCTCCCAAAACTTGGTCAAGGGACAACAAGCCCCCAATTCTCACCTGTGACTCGTCCCAAGTCAATCTGATCTGGGTAGTTTTGCTTCGAAAGCCTCGACCTTGGCTTGAGCTGCTTCGACTTGCTACTTTGATATGACCTCCTGTTCAACGAACTCTTGGATGACTGTGTCGTTGATAGGCCCCTCCAAGAATTGTTTAGCTATAGTGACAACCTACTCTAGTTATGCTCCTCAACCTTCGACCTTTGTGAAAAATTGGTAAGCATTATATTGTACAGGTTGGAGCCTCTGAGTTACTTCCATAACTCTACTCTGGATAGTGTTGATATTTTGTTGGGCGGTGCGTTGCTCTTGGGAGTGCTTCATTCTTTCCACAACTGACATGGGATTCAAATGTGCTTGTATCATTTTGGATTGATACTTCACCTCTTAGAGATGTGACTCTAGTGCCTTTAGTTATGGATTTTTAATGAGTTTCTCATAGGTCTGGGCACTGTGATCAGTCAGTTTGCTTACATTCCATAGTAAGGTATTTTATTCTCTCAACTACGCTTCGAGCAGTTTCTTCTCTTTGATCCGTTACATCCTATGGGATCTCGGGCACTAGGCAGAGATCTAAGTATACTATGCATTGTTGTAGCTGTTGGATAACTTCTGCAAGCTTCTGTACTTGTTGTGTGACTCAATCCTCTGCCTTTGTTTCTAAGACTGTCACAGAGCGAAGTGCTCTGCTAACCACTTCTTTCACTTCGAGTTGCTTTGTGAGTAACTGTTCTTTTTCTTCATCAAACTTTGCTTGGAGAAAAATATTATCCTATTATGTAGCTCAACGCTACTCTACAATTACTACTTGTACTTGTGACAAAGACTCGGTGGATTTTTCTATTTCCTCTTGTTCTCATCGAAGGTAAGCTTTGACTGTATCAGCTAGTCAGTGGAGTTGGGTTGGCTCATCCCCCAACTCCGGTTCTCTCCATGACAAAGGCATAGTGGATACTGCATGGATGTATTGAAGATCTTGATTTACCCCTCAGAGTTTGACTTCAATACTATCATACATTTCTTCCTTCTTCTCTCCTTGTTTCTCTACTATCTCCAATGAAGCATCGTTCGGGGCTACTATGATGAAGCCGAAGTCATCGGAGGTGAGGATAGTTTGTATATTGTTCATAGTGGCTTTCAATTTATTTCGAGAATAAGATGTCAGGGGGGAAACCTTCCTCTTCTTCAAGGGGTCAACCTCATCTTTGGGTGGTGTTACTTCACTTGGTCTATGTTAAGCTTCTACTTTATCATCATCCCCTTGGTCAGGTGACATGGAAGCAGTCCTCCCTAAGGTGTTGCTTAACTTTTGGACCTCTTCAGTCTTCTTGGGTGAATTCTGTTCTTTATGAGTGTCCTCTAGGTTGTTAATATCAAATATCTCTGTGGGGTTGGCAGGGATAAGGACATCAACAAACCATTCCTTGGTGATCTCCTCAAGGTCTTCTTCTATGAGTTTGTAATATGAATGGAGATTCTCTTTATGTTCATATTCTCACGATGTAATGTAGATAAAGTGTCGATCTACACTAAACTTCATTAGTGGTCGGAAACTCTGTAAGATGTTCAAGGTCATGCGAGGCTCAACTTCAATGGCTCGCTTTAGCTGGAGGTAGTATGTATGGAACACAACATTCGACTTCCACTATTTGTTCATGTCAGTTGAATACCACAAGGTAGTGAACTTTGTGGCAAGCAGTTCGAATGGATATATGTCAGGGAAGATCGCTCCTTCTGGCATCTCCCAGGAAACAAATGCAATGAGGAACAAGAGCTAGCTGAAATGAAATTCATAACCCTGATCCTATGCTTCCCGACAATCTAGTTCCAACTGGTTAACTAGGTACTTCGCCCAGTTCATCTGTAGGCCTTCCACGCACTTCCCTGTGAGGTCAATGATAAAGCTGGTGACCTGCGTAGGTTGCTTCTTCCTTACTAAATTTACAGCTATCAATTCTAGGCACACTGTGCCACTCTAGATGGAAACTACCTTATAGCCTCTTGTTCCCTTCTCAACGTTGCCATATGTATCCTTGATATTCTGTGCTAGTGCATGATCTGCGGCTTTTCCTAGATAAAATTCCTACTGGTTGGGTCCTTGCATACTCAGGCATGTGATCCTATGGATCAGCATTGGGTCAAATGTAATGCGACGGTCTAGCCATAAGTATCTACCATGGAAACACGATAGTAACATCTTGACATAGACGTTGACTTCTTGGAGTCTTCCGAAGTGTGGTATCTTCATAACATTTAGCAGGATGGACTACACGAGGTTCATCATCCACAACTGAGGGATGATCTTCAAGTTTTTTCCTTTGGTTCTAGTTAGGTACTTGTATGGGGCGAGGATACCATAGATCTTGCGATATCCAAGGTTGAAGTTTTTGCATTTCAATGATGTGATCTTATCCTGCTCTGCTCGAACTACGCGTATCCATGTTATAACCATAATTTTCACTAGACATGTATACTTGGAATCAGGCTATCTTACTTTCCATTTTTTCTAAGCCACTACTAAACAACTCTTCTAAAAACCATCCTTTTGAAGGAATGCGCGCCCTGCACCACTGTTGCACACGTGTATATGTTAGCTGACCCACTACAACCCACGTATACTGACAAAAGAACAAAAAATAGAAAGTTGCAGATGCAATATAGATTTCTGAGTAATTGCCTAAGTCGTTTGACCACCCATAGCTGGTCACTCAATTGGATAAATACCCTCTTCTACCCTGTAAATGAAGAGTTAGAGGTCCCATTTGAGAGGAGGAATATAATAGAAAAGAAACTCTATCCTTTTTTGTATTCCCCTTGCCCCAATCTTTTGCAACCATTTTTATGAGGAGAAGCATATGTGGAAGCAGTTGGAGAATAGTTGAAGAGGACCACAGGACCAGATTCAAGGAGCATGGCCAATCTCACCATTGTAAGTTACTTTTGTGAGGTTAATAAAAAGAAGTAATTTTCCCGTCCCTCCATATGAGGTGTTCAATATTCAATTTTGATTATATTTTATTGGAATCTCTAACCCATTAATTTCATATATAAGATGCATGTTTGGAGTTTTTTGTTTTTCTGTTTATGAATGGAGGTTAGCTTTGGGAGGAGACTTGCATTCAAGGAGAAACCGAACACAAAAGGATCGACATCAAATGTGGAAGTCAAGGTAGAGTAACTGGATCCTTTTACCCTTGTGTTTACATATGAATAATGGGGTCTATGATGGTATGCTGGTAAAAAGTAGGAGACTTTAGATGGTCAAATCTGCATGCATTACAGAACCCTTAATGCTAGTCCGTAGGGGGTTTTCCCACCCACAACAGAATTCTATTGTGGGTGGGAAATCCCTCTACAGACTAGCACTAAGGGTTCTATAATGCATGTAGAAATGACCATCTGAAGTCTCTTCCTGATTTATGAATGCAGGTTAGCTTTGGGAGGAGACTTGCAGTGAAGGAACAACTAAACAAAAAAGGATTAACATCAAACGTGGAAGTCAAGGTAGAGTAACTAGATCCTTTTACCCTTATGTTTACATATGAATAATGGGGTCTATGATGGTAACAAGTAGGAGACTTTATATGGTCATTTTTGCATGCATTATAGAACCCTTAGAGCTAGTCCATAGGGTTCTGTAATGCATGCAGAAATGACCATCTAAAGTCTCCTACTGATTTATGAATACAGGTTATTTTTGGGAGGAGACTTGCAGTCAAGGAGAAACCGAACACAAAAGAATTGACATCAAACGTGGAAGTCAAGGTAGAGTAACTAGATCCTTTTACCCTTGTGTTTACATATGAATAATGGGGTCTATGATGGGATGATGGTAAAAAGTAGGAGACTTTAGATGGTCATTTATGCATGCATTACAAAACCCTTAGTGCTAGTCCATAGGGGGTTTTACCACCCATAAGAAAATTCTATTGTGGGTGGGAAAACCCCCTATAGACTAGTACTAAGGGTTCTGTAATGCATGCATAAATGACCATCTAAAGTCTCCTACTTTTTACCATCATCCCATGATAGACCCCATTATTCATATGTAAAGACAAAGGTAAAAGGATCCAATTACTTTACCTTGACTTCCACGTTTGATGTCGATCCTTTTGTGTTCAGTTTCTCCTTGACTTCAAGTCTCCTCCCAAAGCTAACTTGCATTCATAAATAGACAAACATTGAAATCCAAACATGCATCTTATATATGAACTTAATGGGTTAGAGATTCCAATAAAATATAATCAAAATTGAATATTTAACACCTCATATGGCGGGACGAGAAAAGTATTTATTTTTATTAACCTCACAAAAGTAGCTTACAATGGTGAGATCGGCCACTGCTCCTCGAATATGGTCCTAGGATCCTCTTCAACTATGCTCTAACCACTTCCACATATGCTTCTCCTCACAAAAATGGTTGCAAAATATTGGGGCAAGGGGAATACAAAAAGGGCAGAGTTTATTTTCTATTATCTTCCTCCTCTCAAATGGGATCCCTACCTCTTATTTTATAAGCTAGAAGAGGGTAGTTATCTGGTTGAGTGTCCAGCTATGGGTAGTCAAACGGTTTAGACAATTACTCAGAAATTTGTATTCCATCTACAACTTTCTATTTTTTGTGCTTTTGTTAGTATACACTAGCTGTAGTGGGTCAGCTAGAGTATACACACATGCAACAGTGGTGCAGGACACATATGCCTTCAAAAGGATGGCTTTTAGAAGAGTTGTTCAGTAGTGGCTTGGAAAAAATGGCAAGTGAGACGACCTGATGCTAGGTATGCAAGTTTGGTGAAAATTATGGTTATAACATATGCCCCCTAATGTGTGAGGTCAGAAGAGCATCTGATGGCTGAAATACAATACCAATCGTCACCAACATATGAAGCGAGTGAGCCCAGGGACCAGAGTTCAGGAGGTTCCATATGCAAAATAACAATTGTCTCACTGAGGCAGGCATACCCATGCTCGTAATGAAATAAAATCATGGCTGCCAATCAAATACACTGCAGATCCATGTCATATAACTATATAAAGTGTAATCACGAGAAATACACAATAGATCTACATATCAAAATAAAAAATATATACATGTAGAGTATCCATCGTCAAGAAGTAAATGATGCCTGATGGCTAGAGATGAGGCCTTCAAAGCTCGAGAAACAACTTCAAAATCTTCATAAATTGGGTAGGAGAGTAATATGAGTGTACGACTTCACTACCCAAAGGTCTTCGATGACTCGTCGGGGAACATAATAGAGGATCTCGATGATCAAGCTGAGGACTTCACTGATTTCGAACAAAGACTTGATTGGGCTTTTTGGATGGTCATGCATGAGGTCAAGAGACAAACTACAGAAGGGCCGACTCAAGCTTGGTAAAACCTTCCCTTGGAAAACAACACGACAAATGATGAGACTCAGGAAACATGGTATTGACCTAAGTTCATGATGCAGGAGGCAACACAAACTCTCCATATGTTTGGAAGAATAACCAAACAGAGGATGACACAGCACTATGTAGTGAGAAAATCTTCCTAAGGTCATATTAAGTCCCAGATCTTGACGAACAAATGGAAGGATGTGCTTTGTCCAAGGGTGACTCATTGTGCTTTCAAAAAAGAAAATATTTTTCCCTTCCTCTTTTTGGGGTATATTTGATTTTTTTGTCTTTTTCAATAATTTTTGGGAAGCTTGAAAAAGAATAAAATAATGATACGTTACAAAGGAGGAACGAGTGTTGAAAACATACTAGTTCCAAGCACAAATAACACACTAACATTCAGAGCAAGAAAACATATGTAGGAAAAGGACACTCAAGAAAATCCCTCGATGGGTCAAGGTGTCAAGACATAGAGGCAAAAAGTGCTACAAGGCTTGCGTATAAGGTATGCTTCAAATGGTTCAGTTTAGGGAAACATGGAGCCGACATTAGGCCAAAGATGCAGGAATGCAAATGTGATTAACAAGACACAATGATAATGTCCTTTGATGTAATTTTAACAATCCCACAGAAGGTAAGCTCAGTGGTTTTTCATTTTTAGAGAGTCTGAAAAAATGTAAAAGGAGACTCCACTGAGGTACCATTTTTGAAGGTAGTCTAGTTGGTTCAAAAAAGGGGTAAACTAGCACCAAAAAGACGTCTATTCAAAACCATTTTAACTAGTGTGATAAAGATAAGATCACTCATCATTTTTTTCATATTTAAGGAGTCTGAAAAAACCTTAACTATGGACTCCATATGAGATGTTCTTCTGGACCATTTTAACGAGTGTGAAGGAACAAGGTCACTCAATGATCCTTTCAATTTTAGGGAGTATGAAAAGAGCTTAACTATGGATTCCGTGGGGTTTCCTTTTTCATAAATTTAGTCCCTCAGGCCCAAAAAAGGGGTAAACTTATACCTGAGAATACTCTTCTAGAGAACCGAAGCTCCTAGAGCATACCTTTGTTCATATAGTTGACCATCTAGACCGAAAAAGGGGTAAACTACCGCCAGACAGACGTGCCTTCAAATTTTATTTTAGCGAGTGTGAAGGGAAACAAGATCGCTCAACAATCTTTTCATGTTTAGAGGGTCTGAAAAGGGCTTAACAGAAGACTCGTGGTGTTTTGGGAGTCCTGAGGGTGAGTTCAAGAGTGATAATGAATCATGCAAATGAGGCTCATACTCGTAATTAGGAAAAATGAATAAGGACTCCTGAGCCTATAGTCATTAGTGACAACATGGGCACCCAAATGCAACCAGGATCTACCTAGGGAATCCATGAAAGGGGTAGGCTCTACCACTAAGTTATGACACCTCTAAAGCATCAATGAGGGTTCTGTTACACAACTTGTTGGGGTTGATCCTATGGTAAAGAGAAAAAGACAACGAGATACAGAAAGTGGAGGTGGAATCCTAACTTAGATGCAACAAGTTGGAAAAATGATTTTTTACCAAAGGACCTTAAAAATGACCCAAAAATCTAAAAAATTCTCAATACCCGAAGAAAAACTTATCGTAACATGCTCTAAGAAACTCTTGAACCATATTACATGATTTTCAAGTTAGAAAAAATGACAAAGGGGTCCAAAAAATGCCAAAAAGGAGTGAAAAAGTCTATAAATAGAAGATGGCAGCTCATTATTACCATTGCTAATTGAGAAATTGACTAAAAATCCAAAAACACCCCTTTGTCAAAAGAGTTGATTCTAGGAGCTTCAGTGGATGAAATGAACCTCTTCTTGGGCAAAGTAAGTACATACTAGCCCCTCTTGCATTTCAATTTGTCGTTTGTGCATTTATTTTTATTTTTGGGGGGGCAATGACCTTTGAAAAGGTTGGCCCTACGTATATGCAGGTTGTCCTATGACATCATGCATATGCTCACGTGCAAAGGAAAAACTGGATGTGTTCATACATGACTGTGTATATTATAGCTCATGTATACCCTTTAGCAAGTGGAAAAAATTAAAATATGCAAGAGTTAATCCCTCCTGAACTTGTGAATTGCAGGATGTATGTTCACTGGAGAGAGAGAGAGAATGACGACATTGATAATTTGGTCAGAGAGCACCCTGATGCTACCATCACATTGGCGCAATGTGGTTTTCTAAATTTATTCCAGTGTCTGTTTATGAGGACACAAACCAGGTTACTAAATGCACTGGTAGATTACTGGCAGCCAGATGTAGAGGCATTCATGCTTGAGGGACAGTCGTTGACTCCAATGACTGAAGATATCTACTTTCTGACTGGCCTTTCAAGGAGAGGGGAATCAGTCAACTTCTGCACTTTTCCCTCTGGGCCTCACACCATAGAGGAGTTTATTGGACTCCATTGTGAAGTTGACACTGACAAAGTGGGCACTCAGGTGCCAATAAGAAAGATTTCAAACCTATCACTAAAATTGATACTTTTGCTCATTGAGTGGATCACTGGATCTGCATCTTTATATCATGCTTCTCGGGTGCACATGAATTGTGTGGTTCAGTGCTTAAATGCACAAATGTTTGACTGGAGTACCACCTTAATAGAATGCATGAAGAGGCAACTGACAGAGTGTTGTATGCAAAGACACATAAACATTTGGTTTGGGACTATTTTGTGTTCCTTTTTCTTTGAGAGGGTACCAAGTCTCAGCCCTAGAGAGACGATATGAGGGCATGAGCCCTCTCTCCCAGCATTATGCATATGGGTGGCATTGTTTCCATGATAGGGTGGGGGGAGGACTATTGAGGCCTTCGATGGAAAGTTCTTTTCTTGGTGGGCACGACAGATTCTGGCCATAGAGGACTACCCCTATGTCGGGATCAACTTTTCCAGATATATTGACATGCCTGTACCTCCCAGAGAGGAGAGAGGAGAGGTGGGTAAGTTTGTTTTTTTGTTTTCAAAGTTATTTAATTTTTATGTTTTTTCATATATATCATGTTTTTTGTATACCTGAGTATCTGAAACGTATGTATCCATTATGTGTAGATGTGGGGTTGGTGCATCCAGTAGACTTTGCGAGGACTAGGCGACGTCCTCGACCAGAGGTGGGACCATCCGCAACCAGTGGACCAGTAGTAGCAGGGGGACCTCCAGCTGAAGAGGCTGAGAGAGTTTTGAGGTGGGTGGAGTGGAATCTCACCGCTCTTACTCATACGGTTCCTATGGCGGGGATCAAGGATCTCCCACCATCCATGCAGAATCACATTGTCAGGGTACTATGGACCCGGGTCCAACTTTTTCGGTGTTTGGCCAACGTCGTTGTTCACTATGGCAGGGCCAACAGGACCCTCCCTTAGTTAGGCTAGACTTCTTACATTCTGAGGGAACCTTTTGTATATTTTTGAGGGCATAAGCCCCGTGGCTCTTTATTGGACACATATTTTTTGAGGTGCTCATGCCCACCTATGTAATCTGATACTTTGCGATATATATATATATATATATGTGTGTGTGTGTGTGTGTTTACATTTTTTTGTGTTTTATGGATTGCATTTATTTGAAAATGTATTTACATGTGCGCGTGTGTGCTTTTTCTTACATGTGTGCAATATGCCAATCTAATGTATGATTAGCTAGAGTATCTGTGATTTGATTCAATCTCCTAGGAACATGGATATATGTAATGTAATCAAGGATTCATTTTAAGAGATGTACCCTAAGGAATCGTTGGTGTAGAGTAGGATCATAAATGCGGTAAACTCCATTTAATTGAGACATAACCAACTGAGCATCTATGTAGACTCAGAGGTGAGATATACCACGCGATAAAGCGTCATGAAGCAACTCTAAGACTACACTGTATTTGGAAACATTTTTTGTGGCGTCACCTAAACATATACCTCCTGAAGATAGAAACTGGCCTTGAGGTGTAAAAATCACCCAAGCTACGGAAGCAAGCCTCTGAGTGTGTCGGATAGTACCGTCTGTGAACCCAATGAACACCTCTGATTCACTTGAAATCTGCCATAGTGAAAAAGATGACATAAAAAATGACATGTCCATAAAACAAAAAAGACAAAAATGAAAACAACAAAAGTACAAGAAATATACATATGTACAAGAAGTCATCCGAGCCGACCTACCTACGAGTAATACTTCTTGAGGTAGAGCCCATTTCTAGGCTTCGCCAAAGTATTTCCCTCAAAGTCCACCAGAATATAAGCACCCTTCTTTAGAACCTCTTTTACAATGAAAGGTCTGAACCACATGGGTTTGAACTTGCCTACCCCTAGGGGGTCCTTATATTGGTCACAGACTAAGACAAGGTCACCTTCAGAGAAAATATAAGG
This sequence comes from Picea sitchensis, assembly GCA_010110895.2. NCBI lineage: Eukaryota > Viridiplantae > Streptophyta > Pinopsida > Pinales > Pinaceae > Picea > Picea sitchensis. Next base: position 22,435 of record SNQJ01S0044898.1, read on the forward strand.
ATGAATGGACCAATCATACTGACACTTAAATTTTTGTTTGTGAGCCTCGTTAGCCAAGGCTGAATCATGACACTGCTCATTGAGTTGCTCGAGGTATAACAAATGCTCTTCAAGCGGTGAAGTGTCTGGCAATAACTGTACTGCCAACTTTAGAGATGAGATATGGCACTCTATGGGAAAGACTGCTTCCAGCCCATAAATGAGTTGAAAAGGTGAGAAATTAGTTGTAGTCTTAATAGATGTTCGGTAGGCCCATAATGCCGAGTATAACATCAAATGCCAATTTGACTTGGTCGGATTGATCGTTCGCTGTAGAATTGTTTGAAGAGATTTATTTACAACTTCCACCTGACCATTCGCTTGTGGGTAGTAGGGTGATGAATGTTCTTTCCTCAACCCAATCTTTTATGTTAGCTCAAACATCATTTTATTCTAAAAGTGACTACCATGGTTAGTGACAATCTCTCTTGGGACACCAAATCTTGATATAATCTAGTTAAACAGAAAGAGAGATGCGGTCTCGTCATCATATTTGAATGTTGGCATAACTTTGACCCACTTGGTGAAGTAGTATACTACTACAATGATATAATGGTTCCCCCTTGCTAAAGGGGGGTTGCATGTAGTGTAATCAATCCCCCACTTGGTGAAGGGACCAATGGTAATGATGGGAAACATGGGAATAGAGTGTGCCCTCATCTTCTGAGAGAAGATCTGACACTGGTGGCACTTCTTGACCGATTCAACACAATCTTTGATTAATTTTGGCCAAAAGTAACCGGCTTGTAGAATTTTTTGGGATGTGGCCAACCCAGACAAATGACTGCCAAAAGCTCCAGTGTGGAAATCGTTAAGCATGATTTCTTCTTCTTCATGAGTGAGACATCGATGAAGGATGCAATCTACACCTCAATGATACAAAGTGTCCTCAAGTATGAGATAGTTCTTGGCCTGATGGCGTATACGACGATGCTCAGCATGAGAAGAAGAGGTGGGGCACTTCAAAGCCTGGATATAGACAATTACATCTCCATACCAGGGGTCCAAAGACATGACCAAAAACATGTATCCTTTAATAAGAGACTCTTCAGGCATAACATCACATGACTCAACCAGAAGTTCCAAGATGAGTTCTGCAAAGACCAATGACTTTTTGGATTTCGCTGAAACAAAATCTAAGTCAAATTACTGGAGGACAAGTATCCATGTACTGATCTTTCCACCAATTACGCGTCGTGTCAACACGTATTGAAACGGATTCACAATAACAATGACGGTGGTCTTACGAAACAAGATATAATGACGGAACCGTTGGACATCATGAACTACTGCCAACGCAAGTTTTTCAATGTGGTAATAATTGAGTTCCGGTCCAACCAGGCCTCAACTCAGGTAATAAATCACATATTCTGAGAGAAAATGATCCTCCTGAACCAAGACCATATCGATGGTTGACTCTGTCGTAGCCAAGTACAATAAGAAATCTTTATTATAATTGGGTGGCCAAAGTAGAGGGGCAATCGTGAGGGTGCATTTCAACACTTCGAAAGGGCGTTGAGAGGCTTCGTCCCAATGAAAAGTGTTTGCACCCAATTGGTCACTAGGTGAGCAAATAAAGGGTGCTTACATGCCCAGTTGGGTCTTGCTGAGCATGAAAACTGTAGAGGAAAGGGTTAGGAAAAGAACAACAAAACTATAAGCAAGAATTAAATTAAAACAAACTAAAACTATGAGAATATGGATAAAGAAATAAAAACACAAAAAGACCAATATCACCAATGTTTTTAGGCTGATCAATTGATGAAATCAAATCACAATGAAGGAAGGGGACTATGAGTCCCTTCTTTCTCCAATGGAAGGCTCTTGAGGCCCTCACAAACTTGCTCTCCTTACAATAAGAAAATGAGAATGATGGTGAAAGAAATCCAAGCACATTCACTCAATGGAGAGGTGAATGACTCAATGAAATGGTGCTAATGTGTTATTATCAAGGAGTGAGTCCTTAAAACAATCTAAGCAGCATAACATTACATGAAATTCCTTGAGAAAATGATGTTTCTTCATGGATTTTTATAGCATAGCATTGGGTGATTATGTAACTCCTTTGAGGTGTGAAAAGGGGCTCTTTAGGGCTTAATTAGGTCTTTGACCAGCCTACCATG
>SNQJ01S0044898.1:33227-63332 GCA_010110895.2 Picea sitchensis
GCGCGCATGCGTGCATTGTACGTTCCTGTTCCATGCATATGCGCGCGCACCCAACTTTTGTAAAGCGCCCTTCAATTTTTGGGTTACTTTGTATAGTTTTTGACCCTTTTGCAATGCTGTGAAATTAATTCAGTGCCATGAATGACTTCATTCCTGTTTGACGATGTTGAGTTCTTATCGCCATGTGCGGATGAAATTTCAGTGATAACAAAAAGGAACGTCCTTCTTTAGTAAACACATAAATCCCTTCATGATATCGACATAGTTTGCGATAAAACACCGTAAAAAGTTTTCTTTTCCCTGTAAAATCTGAAGCTGAAGGATTGTGTGTAGTGGAGGCAACTAACCTATTGCCTCAACTTTGAGAGGATCGACCATGATCCCTGTTGTCGAAACTATGAAACCTAGAAGATGACCTGACGTCATGCAAAAACTGCATTTGTTTGGATTTAAGCAAATCTGGTAGTAGCAACATTTCTCAAAGATAAGTTGGAGTTGTGTGGGATTATCAACTCTCTTACGAGACCGTGATGCTAAATCATCAAGGTACACCTTGACTATATGTTTGAGATTGTGGAAAGAAAAATACATGGCCCATTGAAAGGTAGCTCTAACATTTTTCAGACCAAAAGGCATCTTCCGATAAGTGAATGTACCCCATGGGAAAATGAAAGTGGTTTTGTGTTGGTCTTCGGGTTTGATCTGTATGTGATTGTATCCCTAAAAACCATCCATGAAAGAAAAGGCCTCGCAACCTGCACATTCATCGACTATCTGGTCAATAAATGGTGTGGGAAAATTATCCTTTGGACAGGCTTCGTTCAAATCATGAAAGTTCGTACATACGTGAATCGTACCCTTTTTTTGTCGACTGGAATGGGATTTGAAACCCATTGAGTCAAATGAATGGGGTAGATAAAACGTTCTTTGAGGATTTTCTCTACTTCAGCCTCAATAGCTACTGCTTTCTTAGGATTGACTGGACGAAGCTTATGATGGACCGATTTAGCGTTAGGATAAGTTGTGATTTTTTGTTCGACAATTCTTGGATCAATGCCTGGAATTTCCTCGTAAGACCAGGAAAAAATGTCATGGAATTATTTAAATAAGTCCATGTATATTTGAATATCCTCTTGGGAATAGTCAGCTTCGATGAGAATATTCTCTACGATGTTAGGGGTTCTGGATATATCAATAGGTATCGTGTCAATGATGGTTTCTATATTAATTTCGGCATAAAGAACGTGTGTAGCCAAGGGATTGATAGGACAAGACCTATCTCCAGTCATAGTCAAAGTGAATTCTCCTGCTTCAATTCTTCTTAACTCTGGGAGGAAATAAGATCTGTGATGGAGATCATTCCAAGGTGTATCTAGACTAGTCATTACTTCAATAATCACTTCATCTGAAGGAAAGACTAAGTCTAAAGAATCAGTATCAACAAGGGAACCTTAAGCCCAAGTAGGACCGAGAATCAGATCTAACTCCTGTGCGGGATTTGGATCGGGGTCGACGGAAGCTTGCTGGACTATTGAGTACACAACTTCTATCCTAGACAAGGGAATGGCCATACCATGGTGCCCTATCCCTTCCATCATGGCTGATGGGGAAGGGATAATCCACGGATCATTGAAGTAGGTCATACAGAATGATGAGACTTGAAAAAACTCAACCTTAGGTTCGTCTGAAACAAACTTAACATCAATGAAAGGAGGAGGGTAATCAAAAGTTCTCATTAAAGGTGGGCACAAACCAACCCCTATGTTGACAATGTCGAGTTGAGGGTTATCAATCATCGGGACCAGGGATGCCCCCGATGAAGGGTCAGGATGGGAGAAAGACAACTGATCAATGGTCACTATCTGAGGTTCGTGTGGAAACAAAAAGACCCGAAAAACTATAGCGATCACTGCTTGCATATCATAGGTCCAAATACTTCCTAACAGAAGATTGTAGTTGAGAGATGCATCGACCACTTCAACCTCGATGCACACAGTCTTCCCCCCTAAATGTACGGGAAAAGAGGGGATGATGCCATGTGGTTGGAATGAACGACCATCGAACATGGTAAGAAGAGTAGGTGATAGATACAAAATGAGTTGTCTAATGGCCTTCCAACACGCCAAAGACATCATGCATGTCGAGGCACCCTCATCAACCACCGTGCGAAAAATATTCTGAGTAAAATTTTTCATGGCGTAAGCCACTACTATCTAAAATTCTACATGGTAAGGGAGAAGAGGTTTTAAGTTGGTCCTATCAAGCATGATCGTACCCAGATTACAAGTCTTAGTATATCCTAGGGTGGCTAAGAGAGCCTTTCCCTAGGAAGGGCAGATCTGGAGGACCTCTAAAGTAGACATCGCACAAGGGGTTTGAGACAAATCCTCCACCACAGAGTATTTATGGGCAGCCCTTACATTTGGATTGTGAGAATCTTTCTTGAATGCACCTTTTGGGATGTGTGTCATTGTTTCTCCAAATGTATTCTCGATCTGGAGAGGAAGAGGTGGGTTTTCATCTTCTTTACTCTTCTTAGAGGTGTTTGGCATTCCGTAATCATGCGCTCTAGTCAAGATATAGGCTTCACCTTTCATCATATACACGTTTTCGGATGAAGAATTACTCGAATATGGAGGGGGTCCTTGAATGCCCCCATCCATGCTCGAAGAGTCTTGAGTTAAATTTTTCCCATGTTGAAATGGGTTCATTAACACAATAGGTTGTTTATGTGCCAATAAATTTTGGGCCTCTACAAGCCGAGGGCACTAGTGAGTTGGGTGGTCTTTCATGCACAGGTTACATGGATACTTCAACTTCTTCTTTTCAGTGCTTCCCCTGCCAACATTATCGGTAGGTTTCTTATCTCCCTTACCCTTCTTTCGTTGTTTCTTCTTTCCTTTAATATATTGGGTGGCCTTTGGGTTAGTCGATTGAACACTGTGTACATCTGACGTTTGTGTAGGGGGAGCAGCCGGACTAGTGGTCTGGCTGGACGCTTTCTGCTATATTGACAATTGTTGCAATTGTTTTGGCATCTGATCACCGAGCTTCATTTGTGCTGAACCAACAATACCATCGACATGTGGCGCAACTCTCTATATTGTCTTCTCAACTATTGACCATGGTGGATCTAGAAAAATTTCATAAAGTAAACTAGACTGAGAGTAAATTAGCTCTAGTTGTTGAGCTCTCATTATTGCATCTTCTTCGGAAAACACTCCCGACGTTGCGACGTCTTTGGATAACTGGGGTACCAAAAACTTAAGGAACCACTCAAGAAGGAATATTCGTGGGATTGGCACTTTTATCAAACTCTTCCAGCATCTCCATTCTCAGATGTGATGTTGGACCTTGACCAAGTTTTGGAATAATCTTGGTCATGATTGACCATTTTTGGGACTTCAACAACCTATCAAAGATGGAGCTCCAGACGAAGCAGAGATCACAGGATCTCGACCCACTTTTGGGCCCATTTTAGGTTTTACGAATATGTAATGGGAAAGGGATGTCGGCCCATGGGTTTACCCACGCTTAGGCCCATTTTGTATGTATAAATAGAGGGGTAATAGAGAAGAATATCATATCTAGGTGATATAGGCTAAGTGAGAATGGGGGATCTGCATGATCAAGAGTTTTGTGCATTCCATATAGACTTGTAGAGCTTAGTGCAAGTCCTTGTGTTAAGGTATAGAAGGATTTGTGCTAAGAGACAAGGAAGAAGGATCTAGCGAGCTACACAGATATTTTGTCCTGTGCGAAGTAAGGGTTTCTATGGCTCTGTACTTGTAACCGATTGGCCAATGATAATAAATAAGAAGAGTTGGTGGACGTAGCTCCAAAATGGGGGTGAACCACACAAATCTATGTGTTATGATTTGTGCTTTGACTTGATGTGTTTATCCCTGCTTTTGCAAAGTGATTTGATATATTTAGATGGATATACTTATTCTTTGTGCTTCATTAGATGTGTATGAATAGTAGATCTGATATGTATGAAGATGCTTAGTGTTGATCTACTGGATATCATATGTTTTATTGTTGCTAAGTAATAATATACCTTAGATCTAAGTGAATGTTTCGATGCTCTATGTTATCTGTGAAGTATAATAAGGGTTGAATATTGATGAATGATCAATGCTAAGTTCTCTGTAAGTGATATAATCATAGACCTATGTCCCAACTAAGGTTTCATACACCTGAGTCTCGAAACCAACCCCACTTCTAGCTTAGGTGAGACTTCATTTTCTTTGTAGGTGTTGCCGAAAGGGCCAGTAGTTAGGGGTTTTTTGGTGCTCTCTTCGAGTGAACCCTAGGTATGCCCCTGTGTCCCAAAAAATGGTTCGATTGTCGGGACTTGAAACATTTTTGGAAACTGAGGAAGAAGAAGCTTTATTCATCCTGAAACTGTGGAAGCTTTGTGCGTAGATATATTCCCTAGTGCATAGTATTCCACTTGATCTGAAAAGCTTTGTGCTAAAGAAAGAAGGCCAAATATGAAGAAAAGAAGCAAGTTCTAAATGCTTTGTGCTCTAAGAAAAGTAAAAGTGGAAGTTTCTAAAGAAAAGAGGTAAGATATGTAAGCCCGATGCTCTAATAAAGGTAAGAATAGTTAAAAGTTTATAGATTTGGAAGTTTTGTACTCTGTAGAAGTAAGATAAGTGGAAATTGTTTTTTCTAAAAACATGAATCTTGGTGTGTTTGATAGATTCCATCCTAGCTTGAAAACTAGGGCTCTGATAGATGAAAGAAAGTTTAATATGAATAAATATGATAAGCATAATGATAGATATGTTATACCTATGCATAGAAAGAATGTTTGGACTAACAAATGGATGCAAGATCCTAGAAATAATTTTTTATAGGCTAGCTACCATTATCCTGGTGCGCAATATAGAAGAATTTGGGGAACATTTAAAAGAAAGAGAGGGTTAACCCTCTGTTACAGTTGCAAAAGACCGAGACATATTTCTAAGGAATGCCCTGGTGGAAGATCTAGTTTCCTATGTTATAAAGATTTGGACCATGAAGTATTGGATTTCCCTAGAATGATTGCTAAGCTTGAAAGAATGAATCTGAATGAAGAAAACCCTAAGGAAGATCCATAAATAGTACAACCCTAGAAGGAATTAGAGAAGGTATTGCTACAGATGAAAGACACCTTGAATGATCACCGACATGTTAGGCTATCAGATATCTTTAAAGAAAAATAATGTGTCAAGGTAAGAATAGGAGACTTCGACATTGACTGTGTTCTTGATGAAGAAACACAAGTGAACATTATGGCAGAGAGAACTTGGGAATCTATAGGAAGGCCTGCTATGATCCCTTCATTAAGAGGAATAGGGATATTCAGAGGAAAACTAGTAACCCTATGTGGAAAGATCACTCATATATCTATGAATTCCAATGGAACTTCGACTGAAGAAGATTTTGATATTATTAAATTCATTGAGGACAACACCCCGTTTACCATATTGTTAGGAAAGCCTTGGGTTGATAACGATCAAGCTAGACGAAAGAAAGAAGAAGAAGTTTTGTAACAATATAAACATGACTTAAAATATTTCATGACTAGAAGGATCGTGCAGTTGATTGAAGAACAGGAAAACATATCGAAGTTATTTGACACTAGAATCCCATATGTCAAAGATGCAAGAGCATTAGAGGACTCACAAAAGATTGAAGTATCTGTCTCAAATATAGAAGAAGTATTACCCCTGAGTCTTAGGAGAGAATCTCAGTAGCATGAAGAGACTATGTCCAAGGAAAATAAGAATATGAATGGGAAGAGACTCACCGAGACAAAGATCATTGGAAAGAAGGCTACGAATCTAATTAAAAAGAGAGATAATATCGACAGGCTACAAAAGATTCCAAAGGGAGCCTCACAGAAGGAAAACTTGCAGAATTTGAACTTCGCTGAGATATCAGACCAACGACATAGGCCACTTCACCAAGGTGAAGCAATATAGCCATTGGAAGCAATATAACCATTTGACTGTCACTCCGAATGGGTCAGAAAGAATTTATGGTTTGCCACTAGACCGTTAGACCATGCCATAATGGACAGAACACGAGTTAATGATGCCTCATACCCATTGCAAGAAGACTGTTGCTGAGTTTCTTATTTATTTTGTTGCTCCACGCATTGAGAATACTTTTTCTAACTGAGAATTTGAGCCCAAAGCCTGATATTATTTTTCATTGTGATCATCGCCTTGTTCCCATACCCTTCATTGCAGTCTCTGAATTCAGTTCACACCCGATCTAATTGACCCTGACCCTATATGTTGGATGAGCTCAGTGCTGCAGAGAAAATATTTGAAGAAGTTTTGATTGACTTAATGACTGAGAGAGTCATGTCAGAGTGAGGGTTATCTACAGGAATCCAAGCATCATCAACAAGAGGACTGCAGGCCTCTCCTTCCACTCTTCGCGTCGGTCCATCCTGGCCGACCGATGAGAAACAAACAAATTAGAGAGACGACATCGCGAACTCCAAGCTTATTCTACACATTCTACCAGCTTACCTACCATCTCTAAGCGGCACCATCAATCATGATAGTGTACCTCAAGACTTCAAGTATACTTTGATCACTGTGTACCTTCCAAAAGGGGTGTGCGCAGTTCGTTCCAACCAGGATAAGCTCGCAACACTGAAATTTAGTGACTTCAACATTGGTGATCGTAAAACTTATAGCATGTTAGCCCCACATAAGTACTTAACCAGGACCAAAGGAAATAATTCCAATATTATCCCGCAGTCATGGACCCAGAACCTCACGTAGTCCCCACTGCTCAATCCAATGAAGATCTTGCACTTCGGCATACACTAGGAAGTCAACGCATGTGTCAAGTTACTGTTGTTTTTCTACAACAGAGGATACTTATGGTTGAACCTCCGCATCACTGTGGATCCAACCTTGATTAATTAGATCATTGGATTAGTATGCAAGGCCTTGACCCATAGGAGTTTTACCCTGGAAAGGCCTTAGACTGAGAATTAACGCAGAGGATTAAAGAAAATTATGGAGATGTCAAGAAGGGCACACAAGGCTACAAGGTAGCCTCTATATAGAGCGGCATAGTGTGCCTTTCTTGTCAGATGATCGCAGGGCAAGCTAGTTCGCAAGAACAGACCAACCCAAGTGACTGTATTTGTAGTTGACCTCACAGGAAAGTGCATGGAGGGACTATAGATGAACTGGGTGCAGTACCTTGTAAACCAACTAGAGATTGATTAAAGAGAAGCGCAAGACCAAGGGTATGAGTTCCACTTTATCTAGCTTCTCATACTAATCACTTTCATTGCCTGGGAGCTACCAGAGAGTGCCAATTTCCTGGATATTGAACCCTTCGAACCACTGGCCATGAAGCTCTGTACACTATGGTACTCTAGCGACACGAAAAAGAAGTGGCAGTCCAATGCCCTCTTCCATGCCTATTACAACCAATTAAAGATCACAATCTAGTCTACACCACACATAACCCCAAACACACTTCACAGGTTTAGACCCTTGATGAAATTCAGTGCAAACTGCCACTTCACCTATATTACAGTGCGTGTTGATGAGCATAAACAACAAATCTATTCATATTACAAGTTGACAGAAGATGATTTGGTTGAGATTGCCAACGAATGTTCGGTGAACCTCCTTATTCCAGCGGATCCCACAGAGATGTCCGATGTGGTTAGCCCTAAAACTATGCTAGACACACCTGGACCAAGCAAGACGAAGAAAGATGATGAAGTGTAAGATGTACATAACACATCGATGAAGACCACTTCGATCTCACCTTAGCAGGGAGAGCTAGGTGGGACAAAATTCAATCAAAATAAGGGCAAAGTTACTCCACCTAGAGAGGAGGAGGATCCATCCAAGAAAAGGAAGGTTACCCCACCAAAGCCTTCATCCCGAAAAAAAGTTAAAGCCACTAGGACTACGTTTAAGACTACCCTCACCCCAAACAAATTCTAATTCTTAGTCATTGCGTTGAATGAGGCTTCATTGGAGATCATAGAAAGGAAATAAGTGAAGAAGGAGGAGTTATTCAACCAAATCAAGGGTGAACTTCAAGAAGAATAGCAGGCACTACAGTCCAACCACGTAGTTTCTATTGCACCCTTGACAATTGGAATAGAAGAACCAGGAGATGAGCCAGCCCAATTTCACCATATCATCGATAAAGTTAAAGCTCACCTTTGATGCGCTCAGGAAGAGATAGTGCAAGCCACCCAAGATTTGGTGCAGGCATAGGAAGATATGCTAGACCAACATAGTAATGCAGAATGAGAAAAACTAGCCCTGCAAACAAAGTGGGAGAAAGAGAAAGAAAAGCTACAACAAAGCAAGGAGAAATTGCTCACAGAGAAACTCAAGATAAATAAACTGGTCAACAAATCATTTCTCTCTATGACAGACATCGAAGTCCAGAAAAAAGAACGGGTTCCACAACAGGTGGCACAACTGGAAGGAGTGATCCAGTAGCTTAAGCAACACATCTTAGATCTGGAACTTCGTACTGTGCCCGAGACCCCTGAAGATATTAGAGACCTAAGAGAGGGAACTACTTGTAGCATAGTTGGTAGATTGAAAGCCCTTGAATTGGAATGCAATAAGTTGACTTCTAGGAGATCTCAGACATATGATACCCTCACAGAGATTCCATGGTTGCAGGCGTTGGAGTCACAAATCCAAGAAGAAAAGAAGCATGCAAATATGTTACATGCGCAGTTCAAGGCCTTGTCATCAGTTGAAAGAATGAAGAGGTTTCCATAGAAATGCATAGCCCAAAAATAGGTCCACATGATTCATATTAAAGTGATGGAAGTCTCTCAATGACTTCAACCAGTGCAAGAGGAGGCATGTCAAATATTCAGTGAAGTTGAAAACTAAGTAGAACTTGAATAGGTTGTGAGTGCAACATAACAATGACTATAAGGACCAGTCAATGATGCACTCATCCAGGAGTTCACTGAGAAAGAGGCAGTATCAATACAGCAGGTCAAAGCAGCTCGAGCCAAGCTCGAGGTGTTCGAAGCAGAATTGCTCAGACTATAGTGACTCAGGACGAGTCATAGGTGATTTTTGGGGGCCTATTGGCCCTTGATCAAGTTTTGGAATAATATTGGTCATGATTGACCATTTTTGGGACTTTGATAGCCTGTCAAATATAGAGTGCCAAATAAAGAAGAGATCACGGGATCTCAGCCCACTTTTGGGCCCATTTTGGGTTTTGAGAATATGTAATGGGAAAGGGATGTCAGCCCGTGGGTTTACCCACGCTTAGGCCCATTTTGTATGTATAAATAGAGGGGTAATAGAGAAGAATATCGTATCTAGGTGATATAGGATAAGTTCCAAAGGGGGATCTGTGTGATCAAGAGTTTTTTGCATTTCGTATAGACTTGCGAAGCTTAGTGCAAGTCCCTATGTGAAGGTATAAAAGGCTTTGCGATGAAAGGCAAGGAAGAAGGATCTAGCGAGCTGTACAGATCTTCTGTCCTATGTGAAGAAAGGGTTTCTATGGCTCTATGATTGTAACCAATTGGATGACAATAATAAAGAAGAAGAGGTGGTGGATGTAGCCACAAAGTGGGGGTGAACCACGTAAATCTATGTGTTATGCTTTGTGCTTTGACTTGATGTGTTTATCCCTGCTTTTGCAAAGTCCATTGATATATTTAGATGGATATACTTATTCTTTGTGCTTCATTAGATTTGTATGAATAGTAGATATGATATGTATGAAGATTCTTGGAGTTGATCTACTGGATTTGATCTGTTTTACTATTGCTAAGTACTAAGATACCTTAGATCTAAGTGAATGTTGTGATGCTCTGTGCTATTTGCGAAGTATAATAAGGGTTGAATATTGATGAATGATTAATGCTAAGTGCTCTGTAAGTGATATAATCACAGACTTGTGTCCCAGCTAAGGTTGCAAACACCTGAGTCTCACAACCACCCCTACTTCTACCTCGGGCAAGACTTCATCTTCTTTGCAGGTGTTGCCGAAAGGGCTGGTAGTTAGGGTTTTGTTGGTGCACTCTTCGAGTGAACCTTGGGTTTGCACTTGTGTCCCAACATGTGATCGAAGATATGGTCTTCCTTTTTCTTCTCAAAGTTGGCCAACAATTCCGTGTTGGCATCGTATCTCACAGGTAATTGGAAATGGTTTAAGAAAGCCATTGCCAATTATCCGAAGGAAGAGTATCTCGAGCGGTCAATCTCAATGTACCATTTCACAGCACTCCCTATGAGAGTGCATTGAAACAAACACAAATGGATGAAGTCATATTTCAACGAATTGGACGAGAACCACAAATGAAAGGTAGTCACATGATCGACTGGATCTTCATTAGGCTTGGCCTCAAAATTTGGGATGTATGAAGGCAACTTGGTTGGCATAGGAGGCAAATGCGGATCATGAAAGATGGCGTCATTCAATAACCTTGTTAAGTATAGAAAGTGTAGAGTTTCCATAAATGGTAGTTTGGGCTGTTGATTGTGACCAGGGAAAAAGGGGCCTGGAGTTTGGATAGAACCAGGTTGCCAGGAAAAGTTAGGTTGTTGTCCAAGGTTCTGGTAATAACCATGGCCTTGACCAATGTATGGATTCTGTGCTTGTTGATATTTCATTGGCTGACTCTTGTAATAGGACATGAAGGGATGGGCTTGCATCGCATTCCAAGGATTTTGGGAAAGGTTTCCCCCTGTCGATCCATCTGGAATAGGTGTTGAGCCTTGCCCAGGATTCTATTGGCTATGGAAGTGGTTGCCCTCAATCGACATCCCTGACAAGGGAACTGGTCCTTGCCATGGATTCCATGGTCCTTATGAGGAAGGAATTCCTAAGTTTGCCCAGTGTGTAGGAATAATACCCTGTACAAGATTTTTTTGTCCATAACCGGGGTTGACCCCGGTCAAGAAGGCAGTCAAAGAGAAAGCATTGTTACCAAACACATCGAACAAAGAGAACGATGTAGAACAAACCGACATCTTATAAGAAGGAATTCCTTGACTACCTTCTCCAAACAAACTAAAATTTATGTTCGACCAGGCGGGATGCTGGTGAGCACCACCGAACGAAGGGGACAAAGGAGGTATATGACCCCCTCCATAAGGGAAAGCATTATAGGAAGTTGAAGTTCCCCCCATGGATCCTTGCAGAGGAGCATTGGAGCTCCCTGCCATGAGACCTAAAGTATGTAGAGTGGAGTAGGAAAGTATAAGGCTTGTATCGAAGCCAGGCATCTCATATGAGAACGGAGGGCCTGTCACATTTTGTGTAAATGGAGTAGTGATCGCCACCATAGATAGAATCTGACCATTGCCCGAGGTAGATGCATTCGAGATCATAGTGGCCCGGATAGATGACAGTTGGTTAGGAGGTGGAACACCCCCTATAGTGATAGTCATGGAGGGAATATGGGAATTCCTTGAAGAAGTCTCATCATTTTGTTCCATTGCTTCTTGTGACACTATCAGGGGCTCATAAGAACAAAATTGTACAACGATGGGCTTCAATAGATCAATATTTTGAGGTTCATATGGACCAAGAGATTCCACTCGAAGGTATGAAATGGTTGGTTACTCCAGAATCAAATGCTCTTCTCTTGGAGATTGGTCGGGCACAGTTTCCTATGACCTGGTCACCTCAAAAGACCCTTGTTGGTCTAGTATTCACCTTAGTGGTGGCAAGGGTGGCTCTAGATTGATTGGTGGCAGGCCAAGAAACCTTCGTGACTGATGGAGATCCTGATCCTCCACTGTGTGAGAATATCAATGAAACACTAGGGATTTCTATTATCGTTCAATAACCAACACACACTAGAAAAAGTTCCTATGAGATCAAACAAGTAGTCACTAGCTAGTTGGAAGGACAGTTACAACAACCAACACTAGAGAAACTTACCGGTGCAAGTGAAACTTGAATAGGGAAGCACCCTCTAGGTATACTCTGCAAAGAGTAGCCCGATGTCTATCCTAGGTACCATAGTATACCCCCGCAGTCACTTGTGTAAGTCCTTAAAATAAAGGCAACTAGGTTGCTAGTGCGCGAATAGTCGCCAGGCGGGTACAATCGACAGTCGGGTGGACTGCAATGAGTAGGGTATCAATCCCGAAACCTATCAAGGGTATCAAAAGAAAGTGTTTCAGAAAATAATTGAGGACTTCGAATGGATTCAAGACCCATGAAGCTCCGTGGAAAATGTGATCAATGGAATCCCAAGACAAGCCCTCTATATGCATTTCCCACTACGCTTGGTCCGGCTTTGGAGGGGTTATCTCCGCTACCTTTCCACATGCGAACTCATGTTTAGCCCCTATGTTAGAGGGGGGTCCCGGATAACTTTCATGATACTGGACTTTTAGCACTCCCTAGCACAGACTCTTATGTTTGTTTTTGTAGCCTTGAAGAGTTTCCTCTCCAATCCTAAATCAAGGCTTTAGCCTAGACTAGTTGATGGACCCTACAAACATAAAGTCTAGTAGATTTTAATTAATCATTAATTTTTATGGTTGTCTTAAGTCAAAGGAAGAGGAAATGAAACTAGTGAAGTATTTAAGAGACGAAAGAGAAGAGCATATACTGAAACTAGAAACAAACTACTTCCTCTTCACAAATTCAGATTTGTACATTTAAACTCTTTAACCAAATTTTCAAACTACTTTTTTTTTTCTAAGATATTTTAACATAAAACTCAAAAAAAGCTTTCGCTCGACTACGAGATACTTATTTTCCTAAGTCAATCAGAAAATAACTTATGAAAGTATTATTTTTCCTGGTTGCTAATGCAAACAACCAACTACTTGACCAAACAAATAAAGTGAAATTTATTTTTTTATTATACTTCCAAAACAAGAAAATTTGAAACTGTATTCTTTTCTGAAGAAAAAAAGGAAAGAAAAAAAAGAAAGACAAAATAAGACCAATAAATGACTCATGGCCCACTGCAGACCATGGGGAGTCACTGACAAAACCAAAGAAGGAAGATCAGAAAGCTACACTGAATTCAAACCTAGGCTACTAATTTCTATGACAGAGACTAGGGTTAGATTAAGAAAACCCCTGAGAAGTGTGACTCCTGACAGGGAAGAGGATGACTTCCTCTTCTAAAAATACAATTTTCTCAAGAGGCATGCTACTGACACTTAAACAACTAGCGTATGTACGCGGGCTATCCAAGGGCAGGGTGCATATGCACGCATGCAGGCCCACTACAGGTCGCGTGCACCTCTGCAAATCCTCAAAAAATAATGAAAAACAAGCAGTCAAGAATAGGTAGGGAGTACTGGTATTGAAAACCAGAATCCCTTAAAGACACGGGAACTTACTTTTATAAATAAAATGCAAGGAAAATTCGATAAAGAAAAGATAATCGGAGGTTATACTTAAACTACAGACTCCAACAACAGAGACTAGGACTTGATCAAGAAAACCCCTGAGAGGGATCACTTCTGACAGGGAAGAGGATGACTGCCTCTCCTAACAAAAGGATTTTCTGAACTTAGGCACGCTATTGACACTTCAACAACCAGTGTATGTATGTGGGTTGTCTAAAGGTAGGGCATGTATATAAGTGTGAAAGCCTTGTACAAGCTTTGTATACCTCTATGGGTTCCCCAAAAAATAAAAAATAGTCTAGCAATAAAAGCAGGGAATATTGGTATGGAAGACCAGAATCCCTACAAACTCAGACTCTTGTAGAAACTCAAAAGAAAAAAAAGGTCGTCAAACCAATTTAAAACACCCAAAGAGTATCCCCAAAAACCCTAGATATTTTCCCCAGTACAGTCGCCAATTCTGTTGTGAGTGGGAAAACCCCCTATGGACTAGCAATAAGGGTTCTATAATTCATGGAAAAATGACAATCTAATGTCTCCTACTTCTTACCATCATCCCATCATAGACCCCATTATTCATATGTAAACACAAGGGTAAAAGGATCCAGTTACTCTACATTGAATTCCATGTTTGATGTCAATCCTTTTGTGTTCGGTTTCTCCTTGACTACAAGTCTCCTCCCAAATCTAGTCTGAATTAATAAATAGACAAATAAAGAACTCCAAACATGCATCTTATATATTAACTTAATGGGTTAGAGATTCCAATAAAATATAATCAAAATTGAATATTGAACACCTCATATGGCAGTACGGTAAAAGTACTTCTTTTTATTAACCTCACAAAAGTAACTTACAATGGTGAGATTGGCCACTGCTCCTCGAATCTGGTCCTGGGCTCCTCTTAAACTATGCTCCAACCACTTCCACATATGCTTCTCCTCACAAAAATGGTTGCAAAATATTGGGGCAAGGGGAATACAAAAAAGGGCAAAGTTTCTTTGCTATTATATTCCTCCTCTCAAATGGGACCCCTACCTCTTCTTTTATAGGCTAGAAGAGGGTAGTTATCCGATTGAGTGACCGGGTATGGTTGGTCAAACACTTTAGGAAATTACCCAAAAATATGTATTCCATCTGCAACTTTCTATTTTTTGTGCTTTTGTCAGTATACGCAGGTTGTAGTGGGTCAGATAGTGTATGCACGCATGAAGCAGTGGTGCAGGGCACGCATTCCTTTAAAAGGATGGTTTTTAGAAGATTTGTTCAGTAGTGGCTTGGAAAAAATGTCAAGTGAGATGGCCTGATGTCAGGTATGCATGTCTAGTGAAAATTATGGTTATAACAATCCCCTTCGGGAGGTATGTAGTGACTATGGTGTACACTAAATCTCGTGGCACACTATCACAATTCACTGTGCTAGCCAGAGGCGGGATGTAATTGGGCAATATGGATGGAATCAACTTTGCATTGGCTAGGTCATCTCTATGCTTGGTTCTCTTCTCTACTATTGGTCGGGATGGCCCCGATCCACGAGAATTCGACAGAGAGGCTTGCACCATTCTTCTCAATGAATCTTGTATACTTGCAGACATCGACATGAATCTTTCAGTCATGAGGTTGATCAAAACTTCTTCAAAAACTTTCTCTACAACGTTGAACTCATCCGACATACACGCTTGACGTAGGCGCGCCCGTCAGGCACGTCCACTCATAGGATCTTCTCTTTCCTCGACCCAAAGAACACTAACCGGTCCTTCTATTTCCCTATTGGGAAATCTACACCCACAGAACTCTTCACGCGATCCCCTTCTTACTTATCGGGGAATCAGACTTCGTAGTATCACGAGGTCTATGGTCGAGCGTTGGTGTTTCGAATCTCCGAAACCTAATGCAAGTCAACGCTGACCCTTCCTTTACCCTATTGGGATTTCTCCTATCACGATTTCTCCACTTGCAATATCAAGAAAATGGATTTACCGAACCCCGAACCCCGATGTGCCGATACTTCGATGCACACGTGGGTTGACTATTCAACGATCCCGTCACCTCGTTAGGATTTCGGACTTCGCAGGATCGCGAATCCTGATGTCAATGTTTCGAGACTTTACTTTCCCTAAACTCCGATATGGTGTGTCACATGTCCATGTCACTGACTCCACTGTGGCCCCCACACTATCCTTCTACTCGTCGGGATTTCACGTATCGCAATATCACGATTCTTGTTGCAATATTTCGAAGTTTCGATCCACGAAACCCTGATACACGATTTACGTATAAATCCAACGACTATTTTTCTTCTCGCTCCTCGCATCTTCATGACTTGGAGCACCCAATGTTTGGGCTCTCACCTTGTGAACTTTCGATTTCATGAGATCTCTCGATCTCTGCCACCTGTCCTCCTCAGATGGATGGCTCCTGGTCTTCTTGTCACTTCGCCGCTTCTTGTGTCCTCGCACTTCGTGACCCTTGACACCAAGTTCTCATCCCTTCTATTCACGAACTCCCGACATGCGATGTGCCACCTATCTTCTTGTCGATTCCTATGGCCCCACACCATTATCGTAGTCGTCGGGATATCATGTATCACGATTTCACGATCTATGTGGTAGGTTTACGGAGTTTCAACCCATGAAACCCCGATATGTGAATCCACGCATAGATCCAACGACCCTTGTGGCTCGGATCAACGATTATGGCCCTCCTGAGATTTGAACCTCTGAACTACTCTGCCGTATCACCCCTGCACCTCTGCTAGATCTGACGACTCATGGAAATTCATGGATTCTCCTTAGAGGACACTGACCGTCCATTCCTCCTTTGAGAAATCTGCGAAATGACTATGTGTTCCTCCACGGAACTCGTCTACCTGCACGCAAACTTGCGACGCCTCTTACACACTCCACGGTACAAACTCCCTGTGCTTATTTTTTAAGGTTTACTCAAAGGTCCTATACCTCCTGAGTTTTGTCAATTCTGAATATTTCAGAAAACCCTCATGCTCGCACTCCTTGCGGAAAATCTTTCAAACACTTCAAATGTTTGAATCCTTTTGACTCTACGCACGCCTGCAGCAGCAGTCCTTCAATGCTTCGCTCAGATTCACAACTGAGACTTTCCTTAGCCTGCGCACTCCTTGCATGGCTCCTATAACCCAATTTCACTTCTGGGTGAATGAGAACAAGAGTTGAACTATCTGAGCCTTCTGTCAATGCACTCCTTGCGGACGACTTCAACTGCACTCCTTGCAGGAATCCTTGCTCAGATAGAGAAAAAATTGAAACTCATTCTTCTACTTCCTTTCAAATTTTAAAATCAACCATGAAATCACATACACAACACAAAAGAAATTGTATAACAGGAAGCAATCATTCATGAGCATAACATCAATACACAGAGAACAACACAAACCATGAATTTGAACCAATTCTTTCTATTAATTCAAATGTCTGTACATGGGTGTTCTTACAAATCTCTCTGCATGCTCTTACTCATCCTTCTTCAAAATTATGTTATAATACATAATGACGGTGTCTATATCCCATTTCCCTCTTGTGCTCCCAAACAGTCTAATCTAGAATTAAATTCTATCTACCTGCATTAACTATCTTAAATGCCTCCTACCTACTAAGGGAGAGAGCGTATGGCTCAAGGTCCCAATTACATTTACAAGTCTGATTCATCTTAATGGCTTCATTTATGATAGCACATCAATTCCCAAGGTGATTTCAAAATTCATGCCGGCTTGTCCAGCTGTCCACTTGCATTCCGTGCTGGCTCGCTTGACATGGGAGATGCTCCTACATCATACTCCGTCGCTTGAAAAAATTTCATGGCTCCTGTCCATGAGCTCCTGCACGGTCTGTCGATGCTTCAGAATATCTTCTTCGCCTTCCTAGCTAGCATCTTCAACTGGATGGTTCCTCCACTTGACCAGATACTCAAAGTATTATTTTCATCTGGTCTTCTTGCTGACTCTCTTATCCAGTATGCACTCCATCTGTGGCTTATCCACAACTAGCATCTGCTTCATCCACTGGATCACTAGCTGCTCATTTCCAGTCGTTGTTTCTTCAGCCTTATATGGGTACAAATCCGATATATTGAATATCAGAGAAATTCCGATCCCATCGGGTAATTCAATCCCGTAAGCATTTGCCCCACATTTCTTGAAGACCCTACATGGCCCGATTTTCTTCATATTCAGCTTATTATATGTTCCTCTCGGGAACCTTTCCTTTCTCAAGTGTGCCAGAACTAAGCCACCAACCTCAAACTGAAGTTGTCTTCTATGCTGATCTACTCTACGCTTGTACTCCTGGCTTGAATTTTGCAGCCACTCCTTCACCTGGCTATGAAGTTCTTTCATCGCCTCTGCGAATTCTTCTACACTAGCGCTCCTAGCCACAGTCTGTTCTGAATCCCTCAGTTCATAAATTCCTCTCGATTGTATGCCATAGAAAACTTGAAATGGACTATGCCCTGTGCTCCTATTAACAGATTCATTATAAGCAAACTCTGCCTGCGGCAATATATTGTCCCAACTGCTATGGTGCTCTATCACCAAGCTTCTCAGCAAATCTCCTAGACTTATGTTTACAACTTCTATATGTCCATCCATCTGCGGATGATACGCTGAACTAAACAACAAGTTAGTTTCCAGCTTCTTCCATAAGGTTCTCCATAAATGCCCTATGAACTTCGTATCTCTGTCTGAAACTATACTCCTTGGCAAGCCGTGAAGTTGAATGACTTCTTTGAAAAACAGGTTCGCGATGTGAGTCGTGTCACTAGTTTTCTGACATGGGATAAAATGTGCCATATTGGAAAACCTATCCACCACTACAAAGATCGAATCATAACCTCTTTGTGTTCTTGGAAACCCCAACACAAAATCCATGCTAATCACATCCCACGGCCTTTCAGGTATGGGCAATGGTTGATAAAAACCCGCATTCTGCTTCCTCCCCTTCGAATGCTATCAAATCTTCCATCTATCCACAAATATCTTGACCTCAGGTCACATTCCCGACCAAAAGTATGACTCGCTCAGTTTTGCGAATGTCTTGTCATGACTGAAGTGTCCAACCAATCCTCCACTGTGTTTCTCCTTCAGCAAGTTCTCCCTCATGGAGCAATTCGGGATACACAAATGATTGCCTCTAAACAACAATCCTTCTTGGATCATGTATTCTATCCATGAGCTTCTGTCTCTGAGAACTGGATTCTCAGCCGCTTCATATGCTTCCTTGAAATCTGGGTCATCTGTGTAAATGTCTCTGAGATCATCAAAACCCAATGTTTTGACCTTGAATTCCTGCAATAGCAAACACTTCCTGCTCAAAGCATCAACAACTTTGTTAGCAGTACTAGAAATATGTTTTATCACAAAAGTGAAATTCTACATATACTCAACCCATTTGACATGTTTCTGATTCAACTTCTCCTATTGAGTCACAAACTGTAGTGCATGATTGTCACTGTACAAGACAAATTCTTTGGGTATCAAGTAATGCCTCCATTTCTTCAATGCCTGGATGATAGCATAAAACTCCTTATCATATGTGGAATACTTCACCTTCACTTCATTTAGCTTCTCGCTGAAATATGCAATCGGTCGGTCATCTTGACTCAAGACTGGTCTGATTGCAAAACCGCTTGCATCACATTTCACTTGAAATGTCTTTTGGAAATCCGGTAACACCAAAATTGGTTGTTCCGTGATATTCTGTTTCAATAGATTGAAACTCTTCTTAGCCTCATCAGTCCAATGAAAAGACTTATGCCACTTCTTCAATGTATCCATCATCGCTGCACTAATTCCACTGAAATTCCTAATGAATTTTCAGTAGAAACTAGCCAATCCGTGAAAACTTCTCACCTCAAATATGTTCTTCGGTGATGGCCAATTCTTGATTACCTCCACCTTATCTGGATCCATCCTCAACTCATTTTCCGAAATAAAAAACCCCAAATAAATGAGATCTGTCTTCATGAATGAGGACTTCTTTATGTTTATCAGCAACTTCTCTTGCTGTAATCTCTTCATCACAATGGCTAAATTCTTCAGATGTTCAGCTTCCGTTTTACTGAAAATCAGTATATCATCCAGATATACGATAACAAATTTTCCGATGAAATATTTCAGGACTTCATTCATCAACCTCATAAAGGTACTTGGTGCATTTGTTAAGCCAAATGGAATAACAAGCCATTCATACAAACCCTCTCTTGTCTTGAATGTTGTTTTCCATTCATCACCTTCTCTCATGCGAATCTGGTGATATCCACTCTTCAAATCAATCTTTGAAAATAATTTTTCTCCACTTAAGCAATCCATCAAATCATCCATTCTTGGCAGTGGGAATCTGTACCTGATAGTTATCTTATTAATCACCCTTGAATCAGTGCACATCCTCCAGCCTCTGTCTTTCTTCGGACTGAGTACTATCGGAACAACACATGGACTCAAACTTTCTCTGACCAACCCTTTGTCCAACAAATCCTAGACTTGCCTCTTAACTTCTTCATTCTTCTGCGGCGTAAGTCTATACGTGGCTTTGTTTGGCAAACTAGCTCCTGGTATGAGGTCAATATGATGACTCACACTCCTGATTAGTGGCAACGAATGAGGTAATTCGTCCACTACAATGTCAGCGAACTCTTCCAGTAGCTCCTGAACCTCCTCTGGTAAATCATCCATTCTCGTGCTAGTCAGAACAATCCTTGGTTTTCTGACCACAATGAACTGTGGATCCTCCTTCTTCTTAACCTCGGTAAGGAGTTCCTTTCCACTCATGAGAAGTACTGTGTTGCTTACTTTCAGCTTCACGTCCTTATCCTTAATTGGAAGCAACATGTGTGTCCTCCCATTCTTTTCCAGGGTGTATGTGTTCATTCTCCTATCATGAATCACATTCCTGTCATATTTCCATGGTCTACCCAACAATAGATGACAAACATCCATAGGAATGACATCACATAATATCTTATCGTTATATCCCCCTATATTAAATTCAACTAAGAACTGTTTGGTGACATTTACTTGATGTCCTTTTTGTAGCCATGAAATTTTATATGGACTTGGATGATCATTCATTTCTAGCTCCATCTTTTCTACCATCTCGGTTGAAACAAGATTGTCCATGCTACCGTTGTCCACAATGACCTTGCATGCCTAACCCTTGGTCTTGCAAGCTGTTCTGAAAATCCTGGTCCTTTGGACTGAACTTTCCACTTCTTTCTCTGGTGTCAAAAGGACTTTTCATATTGCCAACAATCTTCCACCTTCAACATCTTTTGCCTCAACATCTCACCTCTGTGCCTCAACGATGTGAGTTTCTCCAATTTCTTTCTTTTTCTCTGGACACTCGTAATACTTGTGCCCATTCTTTCCGCATGTGAAGCATGTGATTACTCCACCTCTTCCTCTTCCCCGACCTCTAGTACAAGGAAAAGTATTATTATCAGCATACCCCCCTGTCTGCTCAGTATGCTTCCCTCTTTGCTCAGTGTATTTCCCTCGTTGTAAACTTCCACCTCTCTCTGTCTGAGTCTGAGATTTCTTCTAGTCATCCCTGGGCTTCTGGGTTCTTTCCTGAGCAACTGATTTGCCTCTGGGCTGACTCCTACCTCTGCCCCTCTGACTCTTCTTTCATCTCATCTTCTCTTCATCTTTCAAATCCATATGATAATCATATTCCACTATTTGAATGGTCACCATACTCATTTCATCCCGAATCTCATATCTCAGGCCATTCATATACCTAGCTACTTTTTCATCATTGCTTTCGCGATGACCTGCCCTGATATTCAGCCTGTAAAACTCTTCAATATATTCCTTTACTGACATCAGCTTCTGTCTCAAGTTCTGCATCCTCCTGAACAGAGAAATTTGGTAATCCCTGGGGATGAATTTTGCCTTCATCTTTGCAATCATCCTGTCCCAGCTCTTAATTTTCTGCTTGCCTTGGCAACGCCTATCAGTTTATAGTTCATCCCACCACAAGGTTGCATGTCCTTTTAATCTTGTGACGGCATGTCTGACTTTATTGTCCTCTTCGATATCTTCATAGTCAAAATAGGTTTCTAGAGCTCTAATCCAGTCTAGAAGCTCTTCTACATCCAAATTTCCCTCATAAAATGGAATGTCCATTTTTACCTTTACACCCATTCTTGCAATAGCTTTAAGTAAGTGCTCATTTGTTGCATCCTCTGCTGGGATTTATTCTTCTCCATGTCTAGCATCATCTTCATTTTTGGACTCACTGATATCTCCTACATCAGTTGAGTGCCTTTGTCTTATCTCCATGTCCACAACTCTAGCACGTAAGTTATGCAACTCTCTTTCTACTTCTGGATTCTGCACTTCTCTACCCCTTCCTCTGGGTGTTTCCCTTTCCTCCTCTGGATCGGGTGATTGTCTATCTCTTCTTCTCAGCAACATGGTGAATCTTCCTTTTCCCTGCTACAGAAAGCAAAGAAGCTTTTCTAAGCTCTGATACCACCTGACGCAGGCGCGCCCATCAGGCACGTCCTCTCACAGGATCTTCTCTTTCCTCGGCCCGAAGAACACTAACTGGTCCTTCTATTTCCCTATCGGGAAATCTACACCCACATAACTCTTCATGCGATCCCCTTCTTACTTATCGGGGAATCAGACTTCGCGGTATCGTGAGGTCTATGGTCGAGCGTTGGTGTTTCAAATCTATGAAACCCGATGCAAGTCAACGCTGACCCTTCCTTTACCCTATTGGGATTTCTCCTATCGCAATTTCGCCACTTGCGATATCAAGAAAATGGATTTACTGAACCCCGAACCCCAATGTGCCGATACTCCGATGTACACGTGGGTTGACTATTCAACGGTCCCGTCACCTCGTCGGGATTTCAGACTTCACAGGATCGCGAATCCTGATGTCAATGTTTTGGGACTTTACTTTCCCCGAAATTCGATACGGTGTGTCACCTGTCCATGTCACCGACTCCGCTGTGGCCCCCACACTGTCCTTCTACTCATCGGGATTTCGTGTATTGCAATATTGTGATTCTCATTGCAATATTTCAAAGTTTCGATCCATGAAACCCCGATACACGATTTATGTATAGATCCAACAACTATTTTTCTTCTCGCTCCTCGCATCTTCGTGACTTGGAGAACCCAATGTTTGGGCTCTCACCTTACGAACTTTCGAGTTTGCGAGATCTCTCGATCTCTGCCACCTGTCCTCCTCAGATGGACGGCTCCTGGTCTTCTCGTCACTTCACCGCTTCTCGTGTCCTCCCACTTCGTGACCCTTGACACCAAGTTCTCAGCCCTTCTATTCACGAACTCCTGACATGCGATGTGCCACCTGTCTGCTTTCCGATTCCTGTGGCTCCACACCATTCTCGTAGTCATTGGGATATCGCTTATCGTGATTTCACGATCTCTATAGTGGGTTTACGGAGTTTCAACCCATGAAACACCAATATGCGAATCCACACATAGATCCAACACCCTTGTGGCTCGGATCAATGGTTCTGCCCCTCCTGAGATTTGAACCTCTAAATTACTCTATCGTATCACCCCTGCACCTCTGCTAGATCTGACAACTCACAAAAATTTGTGGATTCTCTTTGGAGAACACCGACCATCCGTTCCTCCTTTGAGAAATCTACGAAATGACTATGTGTTCCTCCACGTAACTCATCCACCTGCACGCAAACTTGTGATGCCTCTTACACACTCCATGGTACAAACTACCCGTGCTTCTCTTTCAAGGTTTACTCAAAGGTCCTATACCTCTTGAGCTTTGTCAATTCTAAATATTTCAGAAAACCCTCCTGCTTGCACTCCTTGCAGCAAATCTTTCAAACACTTCAAATGTTTGAATCCTTTTGACTCTGTGCACGCCTGCAGCAGCAATCCTTCAATGCTTCGCTCAGATTCACAACTGAGACTTTCCTTAGCCTGCGCACTCCTTTCACAGCTCGTATAACCCAATTTCACTTCTGGGTGAACAAGAACAAGCGTTGAACTATCTGAGCCTTCTGTCAATGCACTCCTTGCGGACGACTTCAACTGCACTCCTTGCAGGAATCCTTGCTCAGATAGAGAAACAATTAAAACTCATTCCTCTACTTCCTTTCAGATTTCAAAATCAACCATGAAATCACATACACAGCACAAAAGCAATTGTATAACAGGAAGCAATCATTCATGAGCATAACATTAATACACAGAGAACAACACAAACCATGAATTTGAACCAATTCTTTCTATTAATTCAAATGTATGTACATGGGTGTTCTTACAAATCTCTCTGCATGCTCTTACTCTTCCTTCTTCAGAATTATGTTATAATGCACAATGAGGGTGTCTATATCTCGTTTCCCTCTTGTGCTCCCAAACAGTCTAATATAGAATTAAATTCTATCTACCTGCATTAACTATCTTAAATGCCTCCTACCTACTAAGGGCGAGAGCGTATGGCTCAAGGCCCTGATTACATTTACGAGTGAACTTCTTCTTAATGGCTTCATTTAAGATGGCACATCAATTCCCAAGGTGATTTCAAAATTTGTGCTAGCTTGTCCAGCTATCCACTTGCATTCCGCGCTGGCTCGCTTGACGTGAGAGATGCTCCTGCATCAACGCTCGGGGTTGAAAATCTCAGGTTTGAGGAGTAACTTAGAAACTATAATGGGATAGAGGGAAATAATGCAATGATCACTTTGTAAAATCAACAAGTCTACGGGCTCAGATTCACGGTTAGCAAAAGTGTTCTTGGTGAATTGCGTAGTGGGATAAATAGATAACTTGGCAACAGATTGCTTGCAATGGTCAAGAAGCCTTCATTAAATCTGTTCCGTCTATTATGGCGTGGTTTAATGACCTATTGGTGAACCATAAATTCCTTTCTACCCATTCAGAGGGTCAGCCGAATAGTTATATTATTCCCAATGACTATATTGCTTCACCATGGTGAAGTGCCATGTGACGTTGTTCTGTTATCCTAACGAAGCTCCAATTTTGCAAATTTTCCTTCTGTGAAGTTCCCCTTAGAACCTTTTGTAACCTGTTCATCTTAGCTCTCTTCTTACTTAGTTTTCTATCTTTCTTCCCAGTGAGCTTCATCTCGGTATTCCTTTTTCCATTCTGATTCTTATATTCTTTTGGCACAGTTACTTCACATTGTCGAGATTTTTTCCTAAGAATCGAGGGTGATACTTCTTCTTTAGCTAGAATAGGTACTTCAATATTTTGTGGTTCTTCTAGCGTTATTTAAAGTTTGACATCCAGGTCTCTGGTGTTAAATAACTTTGATCTGTTCTCTTGTTCTTCAATCAACTGTGCGATCCTTCTAGTCATGAAATATTTTAACTCTTTCTTCTTCTGCTCTAAAACTTCTTCTTCTTCTTTCCTTCTGGCTTGATCTCTTTCAGTCCAAGGTTTTCCTAGCAACATGGTAAATGGGTCATTGTTATCAATAAATTTAATAATCTCAAAATATTCCTCTATTGAAGTCCCATTGGCATTCGTAGGTATCCGAGTGATATTTCCACATAGGTTTATCAACTTTCCTTTGAATAGTCCTATTCCTTCTAATGAATAAATCATAACAGGACTTCCTATAGCTTCCCAAGTTATTTCTTTCATGATATTCACCTGTGCTTCCTCATCCAAAACACATTCAATGTCGAAGTCTCCTATTCTTGCTTCAAGGCATTCTTTTTCTTTGAGTATCTCTGATAAACTGACATGTCACTGATCATTTAGGGTTTCTTTCATCTGTAGAAATACTTTCTCTTATTCTTTCCGGGGTTCTGCCATTTCTAGATTTGCCTTAGGGTTTTCTTGTTTCATGTTCATTTCTTCAAGCTTAGCAATCATTCTAGGACAATCCAATACATCATGGTCCATAGCTTTGCATCAAAGACAACTAGGTCTTATTCCAGTTCATTCCTTAGCAAGATGTCCTCGTTTTCTGCAACTGTAACATAGGGTTAATCTTCTCTTTCTTTTAAATGATTCCTAGATCCTTCTATACTATGCGCTAGGGTCATGGTAGCTAACCTGCAAACATTTATTTCTAGGATCCTGCATCCACTGGTTAGTCCAAACATTCTTTCTATGCATAGGTATAACATATCTTTCACTATTCTTATCATATCTACACATATCAAACCTTCTTTCATCTATTAGTGCCCTAGTTTTCAATCTAGGACAAAATATATCAAACATACCTAGATCCATACTTTTGAAACAAACATTTCCACTTATCTTACTTCTACAGAGCACAAAGCTTTCAGATCTAGAACTTTTCACTATTATTACCTTTATCAGAGCACAAAGCTTGCAGATCTTACCTCTTTAAATCAAGCATTCTCACTTTTACCTTTCTCAGAGCATAAAGCTTTCAGATCTTACCTCTTTTATTTAGATCGAACTTATTTTCTTTAGCACAAAACTTCACAGCTAAGTAGAGTACTGTGCACTAGGGCGATATATCTACGCATAGAGCTTTCACAGTTTCAGGTATGATATTTTCACAAAGATTCTTCTTCCTCAATTCCCAATAATCACATTTTTAGGTCGGATATTTTCACAAAGCTTCTTCTTCCTCAGATCCCAGCAATCATGGTTTAAGGTCCCGGCAATAGAACCATTTGTTGGCATAGGGGTAGACCCATGGTTCAAGGCTACAACATTGCACCAACAAAACCCTAACTATTGACCCTTTCGGAAATACCCGTGAAGCAAATGAAGTCTCACCCGAGGTAGAGGTAGGGGTGGTTGTAGGACTCAGATTTCTGCAACCTTAGCTGGGACAAAGATCTGTGATTCTAACACTTAACATAGCACTTATAAGTTATATTTATGGATATTTAGTTCTTAGTTACAGTGTAGTTAAACCCTAATCATAGTAAAACACAGTGGTCAACCAGATCTGGCATCTAGCAGCACTTAGCACGATGGAACAGATCATATCTAGCATATTCATGCACTAAGAAAATTCATATAAGTCAAATATAACATCCATATATATCCTTAGCACAAAGCGTAAACAGATCTATCTATCTATATCAAAGCACTTAGCAAGTAAAGGCATAAATACATCAACACATTGAACAAAGAAGAGAAACACAACATATACGTGGTTCACCCCCACCCTGGGGCTACGTCCACCAACTCTTCTTCTTTATTATCTTCTTCAATAAGTTACATGCACAGAGCCTCAAAACCCTACTCCGCATAAGACATGAGATTTGCACAGCTCGCTAGATCCTCCTTCCCTGAGTATATCTAAGCACACATCCTTCCACAACATCTTACAATGACTTTCACTTAGATTTGCAAGTCTCACACAGTATGCCCAGAGCACTTACAATCCTTCAATCACGTAGATATAGCACTTAGACATTTGTAACTGCTCCTTTTATTACATTTCCTAGACATCTATTTATACTTTACAAAATAGGCCTAAACATGGGTAAACCGATGGGTCGACATCCCATACCTATTACATAATCCCAAATCCCAAAAATGGGCCACGATTTCCCAAAGTAGGTCAAACTTGACCAAGGATCTCCCAAAACTTGGTCAAGGGCCAACAAAAGGTGAAGTAAAGAAGGTCTAAATTGAAGGGAGGTTAAATTCTTTTGATGATTCTTTTTAAGGCATGTTAGTTACATGTCATCTCACCATTTTCACAATAAATGTTTTTCTAGAATGATTCAGACCCTAAAATTGGGAGGCCATTGAGGAAACATATCCACATAGATTTTGTACTAATTTCATCTTGTGGTTCGTTGTATTTTTGGAGTTACACTCCATGGAAAATAGGGTTTGTGGCTAGTCCTGAAATTAGTCTAAAACAGGTGTTTCGGGTAAAAGCATAATAACTTCTTCATAACATATCCAAATTTAGTATGAAAAAATGTATTGGTTAGAGTACAGTTTGTAGTATTCTATGTAAAATTTTCAGATCCATACAAAAAATATTCCATGCAGGGCACGCTCTACAAGTTCGCTCTCTAGAATAAGCCAGAATTCAATAAGTTATGCCATTTTTTCTATAACTCATTTTATGAGAGGTTCCAAGTAGTGACACATGGAGGAATTGCATAAAACACACTAATGAACATTCTGTACTATTTTCATATATTTATTCATTACAGGTACATAGTTATGATTACTTCAAGTTAGGGTTGTCGACTATTCTAAAACTATTCATGTGAGACTAAAGTAAAGTTTGATGAAAATGATAGTCTCTTGTTGTTAAATTTAATGAAGGTTTGCAGGTTGAGGTACAAGTAGGTGCATGGTTGATACACTTTTTTATGGTATAGGTTGATTACATTTTGATGCATGGTTCAGGTTATTCGTACAGGTTGTTTGGTGTAGGTTGATTGGTACAGGATTACAATAGTATATCTCACAGTGATAGTGCGACAGTGGTTCCATAATTCTACTTATACGTCAGGGAAATTGTATGGGGAAAGGAAAGGTGGTTGTAGCTACCTTTCAGTTGTAGCCTAAGAGCATAGGGGGTTGTATCCTCCTTCTGGTTGTAGATAGAGAATTGGAGAGTTGGAGCTTCCCTTAGGTTGTAGCCTGAGAAACTAGGGGGTTGGAGCCTCTTTCCAGTTGCAACTAGAAAACAAAGGAAGTTGGTGCTTCCAATGAATGTAATTATTCAAGACATATAATAAAAATCATTCTGTTGTTTTCTCCCACTTTGGGTTGCCACGTAAAAACATTGGTGTACTATGTATGTGTATGATTGTTCATTTGTTCATTGTTTATTTACTCTGCAAATATTGGATGATAATGCTACATTGATATAACACTTGCATTATATGGTTAAAAAGGATTATATTTATCTATTACATATTCACCCCCCATCTCAATAATCCAACAATTGGTATTAGAGGAGGTTCCTTCAGAAATCAATTTAACCACTGAAACGTGGATCATGAAGAGAAACAACATGTATAAAAATGGAATACCACAGTTTGATGGACATAAGTATGCATTTTAGAGAATATTAGGGTCCTAACCTGCACATAGGTAGAACAATATATTCAGATGTAATAAAGGTCAATATTAATAAGGCCTTTGAATAAAATAGAATAAGGCAGATGTAAGAATACCTAAAGCTTCCACTTCTAGAAGGATATTCCGTTAGATGCTTCTTTTAATAGACATATTTAGTATAATTAGGAGTTGAGGGTATGAGAACCCTAACTTGGATAATATTGTAATAGAGAGTTGCTCAACTGGAGGTTGTCCCCTTGAAGAGGCCTATGAACATTTCTTTCAGAATGAAAGTGTTATTTCAGTGGTTGTTCTTATATCATTTCAGTGCTATTGTGGTGATTGTTCTGGTTATATTGTTGTTATTTTTCCATTTCTAACATTTTATCTCTGTTATGCATACTTTTTATATCTGGTATATTACAAGTGGTATCAGAGCACTTTCCTTGGCAGAAAGTGTGGGTTAACTTTTTTTTCAGGGTAAAGACGTACTCCACCATCTTTAAGCCATAGAGATCTGTCATTACACACATAAACCCGCAGTTGAGGGATTCATACACACAGGAAATACAAGTGGTACTTAAGCACACATATGTTGGCCACCCTTGTAACCCATGTTGGTACCCCTTCGAGTGGTAGCACATCAGACAACACCTGCATATGGATCGACCTAGATTACCTAAAGCCCTCTTTAGATAAACTGATCAGCTTCCTGACTGCTATAGTGTCACCGAGAACAATACCCAAGAAGATACTCTCTAGTACCTGGGTAGTCGGGTAGTATGGCTAAGGGTACGGTATATCCTCCTTAGTTAGTGCCTTGAGATATTGGCCCGAGTACTACTGTTGGAACCCACATGTATATTAGAGGGATATAGCATAGGGTAAACCCCTTGTCTATAGAACCCTTTAATACCTAACCCTTGGGGACATAAACATAAACAAATTAAAACAGACAAGATCTATTAACGTGCAATTGTGTTCAGGTTGCCAAATCACTACACATTTCTTCCTAGTTAAGCATTTGGTAATTTCATCACTGTAGTAGTCTTTGAGACCTATTCACCATTATTTGATACCTATTCCATTAGATTCATATCTTCTCCCTTATCACATTCATCCATATCATTTTTTCAGCAAAATTTTTTACCCCGTCTGCCCCTTTTCAGTTCCCCGATCCTCATGGCCCATAACCATAGCTAAGACTTGGAAGATCGCTTCAACACCTTGCAATATGGTCTCATCGAGACCCAACAAGAAGTGAAACAACTAAATGTCAATGTTGTTTCCATCGATACAACCATGCAGTCCTCAATGGAGGAAATCAAGCAAGACCTCATCACCCAACTTGAATTTGTCTTTTTGGCACTCTGCACCAAACTGCATATCCCTACAGATAACCCTTCCTCTTCCTCACCTCCACATACTGAAGGTGACCATTCCTCTCATTCCCATAAATTTCATAACCATCACTTTCAACGTGACCTACACCTTCCGTGGCTGGATGTGACCAAATTTGATGGCTCGGAACCCACTGGTTGGGTAACCCAAATAGAACATTATTTCTCTTTATACGACATTACAGATGACTTGGACAAACTCCGGTATGGTGTTCTCCATCTAGATCAACAACGTTGTAAATGATGTCAATGGAGAAAAACTTCTCTTCAAGCGTATATTTCTTGGATGCACTTGGTGGTAGAGTTTTATGAACTCTTTGACACTGAC
>SNQJ01S0044898.1:64073-82974 GCA_010110895.2 Picea sitchensis
TTAACCATGCAATTCGAATAGGAGGGCCACCAATATAAGTTCCAATGTATCACTGTCGGTTCACCTGAGATCATTAGTTCCCATTGCATGTAAAATCTTCTCAAAAAAGGTCATTATGGTGTTATTTCCCAACTCCATGCCAAACAAGAAACAAAGACACCCTCGATCCCGCAAGACCTCCAAACCATCCTTTCTAAACATCAATTGGTCTTTTCTACTCCCCAAGGACTCCCTCCTTCCCATGGTGTTCATGATCATTCCATTCCCCTTGTACCCGAAATCCTTCCTCCCAATATTCATCTATATCATTACACCTTTTCCCCAAAAAATGAAATTGAGAAAATGGTCCAGGAACTCCTTAATGCAGGCATTATCCGCCCTAGTACGAGCCCCTACTCTTCTCCTATGGTCATGGTCCTGAAGAAATAAGGTTCTTGGCGAATGTGTCCAAACTTTCATGCCCTCAACAAACTTACCATCAAGGACAAATTCCTCATTCATGTCATTGATGACCTCCTGGATGAATTGAGTGGCACCCAATTCTTCACTAAACTTGATATTTGTTCGGGCTACCACTAGATACGTATGAAAGAGGTAGACATTCCCAAGACTAACTTTAGAACTCATGAGGGCCACTATGAGTTTTTGGTCATGCCCTTTGGCTTGTGTAATGCCCCCTCCACCTTCCAAAGCCGCATGAATCATGTCTTTCATCCTTTTCTCCACCATTTTGCCTTAGTTTTCTTTGTTGATATCCTCATCTATAGAAAAACCTAGACATACCATCTTTCTCATGTGGATCGAGTTCTCCATATACTCTCTTAGCACTAACTTTTCCTGAAACAGTATTAATGTGATTTTGGAGCCTAAGAAGTAGAATACTTGGGTCATCTGGTTGGCAAGGATGGCATCAGGGTGAATCCTAAAAAGATGGAAGATACGCAAGAATATCCTCACCCAAAGATTCTTAAGAACTTGCGTGGATTTATGGGCTTAACAAGGTATTATCCCAAGTTTTTTAAGAATTATGGGAAGATTGCAACACCTCTCACTTCTCTCCTAAAAAAGAACTCTTTCACTTGGACTCCAGACACTACTCAAACTTTTCAAACCTTGAAGATGGCCATGTGAACCACTCCATTCCTTTCCCTTCCCAATTTCACAAAGACCTTTGTGTTGGAATGTGATGCTTCAAGGAAAGGAATTGGTGTTGTCCTTATGCAAGAGGGTTTACCTTTGGCCTTTACTAGCAAACAACTATCTGAAATAAATCTAGGAAAATCCATCTATAAAAAGGAAATGTTGGCTATTCTGCATGTCATTGATCTATGGCACCCTTATCTATTGGGGCAACATTTCCAAATTAAGACAGACCATCAAAGCCTCAAGTATTTTTTGGAACAATGCATTTCCTCCCCAGAACAACAAAAATGGGTGACTAAGCTCTTTGGATATGATTATGAGATCATTTACAATAAAGGCAAAGACAATGTGGTTGAGGATGCACTTTCCCAAAAATATGAAGATGAAGGATCCCTTTTTTCTCTTTCATTCATTGTACCAGATTGGCTCCAAGACATTCATCAGGAATGGCTACAAGATCCCAAAAGTTCGCATTTGATCCAACAATTGCAGTCCAATGCTTCAAATTCCCCAGGGTACTCTTGGCTCCATGATGAACTTTGATACAAAGGCCATTTGTGTTTAAGTAAACAATCAAAGCTTAAATCCATGGTACTTTCTGAGCTTCATGCTACACCCATAGTAGGGCACTCCAAGTTCACCAAAACCTATGACAGGGTCAAACGTTCCTTTTTCTGGGATGGTATGAAACGTGACATTCATAATTTTGTTGTTGAATGTGATGTGTGTCAATGCAACAAGGGAGAAATAGTCAAATCTCCGGGCACACTACAATCGCTCTGGATTCCACCTGCTATTTGGAAGGATATCTCTATGGAGTTTATTACTGGCTTACCCAAATCGGGAAATAAATCAGTCATCATGGTGGTTTTTGATCACCTTTCCAAGTATGCTCATTTCTGCGCCCTTCAACACCCGTTTACAACATCCACGGTGGCTCAAATTTTCATGGATCAGGTCTTCAAGCTTCATGGCATGCTGCACTCTATTGTTTCTGATCACGACCCAACTTTCAAAAGCAATTTTTGGCAAGAATTGTTCAAGATACAAGGCACCGAATTGCATCCCAGCACATCTTATCATCCCCAGACTAATGGCCAAACGAAATTTGTCAACATGTGTTTGGAAACATATTTGAGGTGTTTTTCCTTGGAAAATCAAAATCAGTGGGTTCAATGGTTACCCCTAGCTGAATGGTGGTACAACACTTCATACCATACAACTACACCCATGACTCCTTTTGAAGAGGTATGTGGACAGAAGCCACCTTCATTTCTCTCATACTTACCAGGTTCCTCGAAGGTCCAGGCGGTTTACCAAACACTTATATCTCAAGAGGCTATTCTCTGTACCCTCAAATATAATTTGGTCATTCCACAAAATTGCATGAAGCAACAAGCAGATCAAGGTTGCTCTAAAGGTCAATTTGCAGAAGGGGATCAGGTGTTTCTTCGACTGCAAAAGAAAACTTCCCTCAAGGTCGAGCATTTTCAGAAGCTAGCGCCCAAATTTTATGGTCCTTATACCATTCTCAAGCGTGTGGGACAAGTAGCCTATCAGTTAGCTTTTCCCAACCATTTGAAGCTACATCCTGTTTTTCATGTTTCATGCTTAAAGAAGGTGATTGGAGCTAAGTTCCAAATTCAAACCAACCTTCTCGAGTTAGCTGAAGAAGGATCCATTTGGCTACAACCAAAAGCCATTTTGGACCAGCGTGAGAATCGCCTACATCAGATAACCATCAAGGAAGTGCTAGTCTAGTGGAAATATACAACTCCAACAGATGCCACTTGGGAACTAGCTACCATTCTGTAACAATTTCCTCATCTCATGCCTTGAGGACAAGGTTGTTTTTAAGGGGGAGGACATGTTAGGGTCCTAACCCGCACATAGGTAGAACAATATATTCGGATGTAATAAAGTTCAATATTAATAAGGCCTTTCAATAAAATAGAATAAGGTA
The DNA here is from genome assembly GCA_010110895.2 of Picea sitchensis. Lineage (NCBI taxonomy): Eukaryota > Viridiplantae > Streptophyta > Pinopsida > Pinales > Pinaceae > Picea > Picea sitchensis. Next base: position 67,180 of record SNQJ01S0044898.1, read on the forward strand.
GATGTAAGAAGACCTAATAGAAGCTTCTACTTCTAGAAGGATCTTCCTCTAAATGCTTTTTTTAATAGACATATTTAGTATAAATAGCAGTCATGGGTATGATAACCCTATCTTGGATAATATTGTAATAGAGCATTGTTGAACTGGAGGTTGCCCCCTCGAAGAGGCCTATGAACATTTCTTTCAGAATCAAAGTGTTATTTTTTTTGTTGTTCTTATATCATTTCAGTGCTATTGTGGTGATTGTTCTAGTTATATTGTTGTTATTATGCCATTTCTAGCATTGTATCTCTGTTCTGCATACTTTTTATATATGGTATATTACAGAGCATAAGGATGAATACATATATATAGGCACATGGATTTGAAATTTGGCAATCAATTGTAGATGGATACACAACACCAACAGTTTCCCTGATGAATGAAAAAGAAGTGAAACTCAGTCAAAATAATTCCAAAGCCACAAATGCACATATGAATGGTCTTGGAGAATCGGTATTCACCAAATTTGCACATTGTAAATCCACTAAAGAGATTTGGGACAAACTTCGAAATATTTATGACGGAGATTCAAATGTTAAAGAAACAAATCTTCAAACTTATAGAGGTCAGTTCGAACAACTAAAGATGAAGGAAGATGAGAATATTGGAGCTTACGTTTTATGAGTCGATGAAACAATAAATGAAATCTTTGGATTGGGAGAATAAATCAACGAATCTTTGATTTTTCAAAAGGTACTAACATCTCTTCCTATGAGATTTGACCCTAAGATATCATCACTAGAAGAAAGAGTAGATCTAAACTCAATAAGCATGGATGAACTACATGGAATCTTCACAGCATATGAAATGAGAATTGAACAGGAAAATCCATATATAAAAGAAGCAACCTTCAAAGCATCCAAAAGGTCAAAGTAAAAGGGAAAGGAAAAATAAAAAGAACATATCAACAACAGTGACATCTTGGAATATGATGAAGAAGTGGCCAACTTTGTCAGAAGATTGAACAAGGGAACTAATGACAACTATAGAGGTAATATTCCTTTGATTTGTTTTAATTGTGATGGTATTGGTCATTTTGTTAAAAAATGTCCTCATAATAAAAATAGAAATGGTGAAGGTTACTCAAATATCAAACAAACATATAAATTTAGAATAACCACAAAGAAATTTTTCAAGAAAAGCTTATGCACCAAAGGAGACATATCATCATCAAATGAAGATGAAGTCAGTGACAGTGAGACAGAAAGATTTCTATTCATGGAAGTAGAAGAATCTGATAAGGAAGACTCCAAAGAAGAATATGAAGAGGCCGAAGAAGAATATGAAGAGGCAAAAGTTGACTACTAAGAAGAATTGTTGTGTGCCATAGAAGTTATCAAAAGAGAAAAGAAGAAAAACAAGAAACTACAAGCGGAACTAGACAAGAAAGAAGACACTCAGGAACTAGAACAAATGATCACAAATTTGAAGGTTCAAATTGAATAAGATAAAATAATTGAAGAAGCACTCAAAGAACAACTAGAAGGAAGAGACAAGATCATTGGAAATTTGGAAGCATAAATTGTCACATTAAGAAAGGATCTTGAAAAGAAAAATATGAAGAACAACTCAAAAGTTTTGAATGACATTATCAACAATAAAAAACCTCATCATGACAAGTCCGTACTTGGATACAATCAAACGGAAAATGGATCAAGCTCCAAAACAACAGAACAAGAAACATATCCAAAAATTTATGCAGAAACAATCAAAGGGGATAGGAAGGTCTAGCAAGAAAATTATAGGGACACTCCTCCACCAAGATGATTCAAATTTCAGAATCAATGACTGATAGAAACATATAGGCCTTAGGAAGAAGAAGGATTCATAAGAGTAACTCCTTTCAGAACATCTTCAAGTCCCAGGTATCAAACTATCTTTTTTGGTTTATGTTATGCATTTAATAATTTTGGACATAAAGATGTGAATTGAAGAGCTAACAAAAGGAAAATAAACAACTTTGAAAGTCATACACAAAAGGGTTATCCAAGAAGGCCTAGTGAAACATAGAGAATAAGTTACAACAGGTTTGAATCTTTGAGCACTGAAGTGGAATGCTACAAATGTAACAACTTTGGACACATGGCCAAATATTGCAGAATGACAGTCCCTCCTATAGAACCACAATAGAACAACAACACTCATAGACAAGAACCTCAGAAAAGGACATGGATAAGAAAGAAAAATCAGTATAGCAATGAAGAATGCACACTTGCTCTACAAGCTAAGTAGAAGAAACGTGGTTAGTATGTTGACAGTGGTTTTTCAAAACACATGATAGATGATAGAGAAAAGTTTCTTACATTAAGAAATGAAAGAGATGGATCAATCGCCTTCGGAAATGATGATTCAACTAAAATCATTAGAAAATGAACAGTCAGAATTGGGAACAAGAATACCAAGGAAGAAAATGTTCTACTAGTAGAAGATATGAAACATAATCTTCTAAGTGTGATTCAAATGTGTGACCAAGGTCATAAATTTACTTTCGATTCACAAAAGTGCAATATAAGAAAATAAGGTTTAGGAAAATTGATTGCAACATCTGCGAGAACTTCAAGCAACATATATGTATTAAGTGAAATTGGACATGAAAAGTGTTGCCTAGGAAAGGAAGATGAAAGTTGTCTATGGCACAAAATAATGGTTCACATACATTTTGATAACATTTTCAAAGTCAGCAAAAGGAAAGCAGTTAGAGAAATTCCCCAGATCACGAAACCAACCAACACTTTATGCAATCATTGTCAACAAGGAAAGAGAACAAAGACTAGGTTTAAATCAAAAGAATATTCAACGACAAGACCACTCTAAATTGTGCATACTGATCTAGTTGGACCAAATACAAGAAATGGTTTAAAAGGTGAGAAATACTTTATGTTATTAGTTGATGATTATACAAGAATGATCGTAGTTTTCTTTGTCAGGAATAAGTCAGAAGCTTTTGAAAAATTCAAGGTCTACAGGGAAATGGTTGAAAATGAAATGGATTCAAAAATAAAATGCTTGAGATATGATAATGGATGAGAGTTCACTTCAAATGAATTTATGGACTACTGCAACAGGAATGGAATAAAAAGGCAATTATTTTTTTCTATGACACCTCAACAAAATGGAGTTGTTGAAATAAAGAACATGACAATACAGGAAATGGCTCGAACAATGCTAATAGATTCCAAATTGACAGATATCTCTTGGACACAGGTAGTGCATACAACAATTCACATTCAAAACAAAGTAATGCTCAGAAAAAGAACTAACAAAACTCCCTATGAGCTATGGAAAGGAAGACCAAAAAATGTGAAGCACTTCATAGTTTTTGGAAGAAAATGCTACATCAAAAAAGAAGATGGAAGAATGGGAAAGTTTGACTCTCATGTGGAAAAATGAGTACTTGTTGGTTACTCAAGTACAAGGAAAGAATACAAGTGTTACAACCTGAGATTGAACAAAGTTGTGGAAAACATCAACACAACATTGATGAAATAGGTAGGCAAGAATTAAAGGAAGAAGAAAATGAATCAATGGAACAACTTTACAAACAAGAAGCAGAAGATGAAAAATAAGTAGAAGGGGAAGATGAATAAGATCCAATAGAATAAGAAGAGCAATTTCAGCAAGTGCCTCCAAAGACACCTAGAAGACGAGTACAGAAGAATCATCCTTCATATCAGATTATCAGAAACAAAGATGCAGGAGTTGAGACTAGAAGAAGAATCTGTTCACTAGAACAAACACACCTAGTACTCTCATCTACAATTGAACCAATCTGTTTTGAAGAGGCCAGCATGGATGAATTTTAAATAAGGCCATGGATGAAGAATTGAATCAAATAGAAAAAAATGACACTTGGGAATTGGTTCCAAGACCAAAGGATAAGAATTTGATCGGCACAAAGTGGGTATACATGAATAAATTGAATGAAGATGGACAGGTTACAAGGAACAAAGCTATATTGGTATGTAAAGGATAGGCACAGGTTGAAGGAATCGAATTTGAAGAGACATTTTCCCTAGTTTCCAGAATGGAACCAATCCGATTTCTTTTAGCTTATGCATGCTCCAAAAATATTAAAATGTATCAGATGGATGTAAAATCATCTTTTCTGAATGGGGAACTTGAAGAAGAAGTCTACATTGAATAACCAGAAGGATTTCAGTTGTCAGAGAATGCAGATTATGTGTGTAAATTAAAGAAGGCCTTGTGTGGTATAAAATAGGCTCCTAGAGCATGGTACTCTAGACTGGATAAATATCTACAGTAGGCAGGGTTTAGAAAAGGAAGTGCAGAAAACAACATCTACATCAAGGTAACTCAAGATAGTATTTTATTAATTGAAGTTTATGTTGATGATATTATTTTTGGAAGTACCGATGACAGGTTAAGCTAGAAATTTGCAAAGGACATGTAGAATGAATTTGAAATTTCATTACTTGGAGAACTATCCTTCTTTTTGGGTCTTCAGATACGTCAAAGAAACCAAGGAAGTTTTATTTCTCAAACCAAGTATATCAGAGAAATGATAAAGAGTTTCAGAATGGAAGATTGCAAACCAATTATCACTCCCATGCAAACCAATTGCAAGTTGAGAAAAGATGATGATTCAAAGTCTAAATATCAGAGGCACTACAGGTCAATGATTGGTAGCCTACTATATGTGACAACATCTAGACTAGATGTAATGTAGGTAGTTGGACAAGTGGCACGATTTCAAGCAGCACCAAAGGAATCACATGTATTAGCAGTGAAGAGAATTTTCAAATATCTCAAAGGAACACAAGAGTTTGGATTATGGTATCCAAAAGGAAAGGATCTATCACTTATTGCCTACACATATGCAGATTGGGCAGGTTACATTGATGACCGACAAAGCACTAGTGGAACAACGTTCTACTTGGATGAGTGTTTAGTATCATGGATAAGCAAGAAACAATAATCAATATCTTTATCTACAACCGAGTCAGAGTATATTGCAGCAACAACATGTTGTACACAGGTTCTATGGATGAAACAAACTCTGACAGATATATAGTTTGAGTATGATGACCCCATTCCAATCTATTGTGATAATACAAGCACCATTAGTATCTCAAAGAACCTAATTATGCACTCTAAGATGAAGCACATTCCAATAAACTATCAGTTTCTATGGGAACAGGTTGCAGAAAAGAACACCAGACTTGAATATGTGGGAACAAAAGAAAAAGTGGCAGACATATTTACAAAATTTCTTCCACGGGAATCCTTTGAGTATCTTCTCCAGAGACTTAGAGTTATTTATACTCCAAAATGAATTCTTTTGAATGCTTATCTTATATGTCTTAGATGTACACGAGGAAGCACCATAAAGAGGACAGTTCAGGTTGGGAGATCAGATGATTCAGTTAGGGGGAGAAACCTTGAATGGAAAGATACCTTTTCCATTGATGACAAAGGGGGAGAGATTTATTAGATGCAGAGGACAAAGGCATGGTTCCAGGGGGAGCGTTGGTCACAGAGACGCAGACATGGTTCCAGGGGGAGAATGAGTGATATGATTTCATTATTGCATGGGAGTGTTTCCATCAATGCCAAAGGGGGAGATTTTTGATTAATTGGGTTCGCTGTCATTGATGTCAACCATTGGATAAATTCTAGTAGCGAATTCCGGTAGCACAAAGGTTTGGGTAATGGACCAAAGTTATTTTGATATATAATGGTATGGTTTTTTATATATTTGCAGGTAAGACTATTCTATATGGATATTACATGTCATTCCATTTCTGGTGGTATGTGGAATGTCACATAACTCCTCACGGTTTGAGAGTTATGGCCTTACGAAGTTGAAGGACCCTCATATGATTGGCTTGAAACCCCAAAAGGTCAAAGAAGTCAAGGTGCTTGCAAAGAAGAAATTATTTAAATAATAAAGTGAAGTGACAAATTCAAAGAGGATTATTTAAATAATAAAGTGAAGTGACAAATAAAAAGAGGATTATTTAAATAATAAAGTGAAGTGACAAAATCAAAGAGGATTATTTAAATAATAAAGTGAAGTGACAAAGTCAAGGAGGATTATTTAAATAATAAAGTAAATAGAGAACTTTCTAATTATGGAAAGTGGTTATAAGAAGGTTAAACCTAAAATGAAGAAAATGGATTAAGTGGTCAAGTGGCTATTGGATACATAGACAAGTGGAAAATTGGACAAAGTTGGACATAGGTGACTATGTGGACAAACTGGCTATGTGGACAAAGTGGACTAGAATATGCTTCTAAGGAAGCTACTTGGAGAGTATAAATAAGAGGAAAGGTCCTCTCATTTTAATCACACTTGACCATATTGAATATATACAGGTGAATAAGGTAACCAAAGGATATATAAGCCTAATTTCAGAGGGAAGGTGAAGTAAAGAAGGCTGAAATTCAAGGGAGGATAAATTATTTTGATGATTATTTTTAAGGTATGTTATTTATAGGTCATCTCACCATTTTCGTAATAACTTTTTTTATAAAATGATTCAGACTTAAAAAATGGGAGGACATTGAGGAAACATATCCAAGTATCTATGGTACGAATTTCATCTTGTGAGTCATTGTATCTTTTGAGTTACACTCCGTGGAAAATAGGGTTTGTGGCTAGTCCTGAAACTAGTCTAAAACAGGTGTTCCAGGTAAAAACGTAATAAATTCTTCATAATAGATCCAAATTCAGTAAGAAAAAAAGTATTGGTTATAGTACAACCTGTAGTATTCTATGTAAAATTTTCAGATCCATACAACAAATATTTCATGCGGGGCACGCTCTATAAGTTGGCTCTCTAGAATAAGCTAGAATTCAACAAGGTATGCCATTTTTTCTATAAATCCTTTTCTGAGAGGTTCCAAGTAGTGACACATGGACGAATTGCATAAAAAACACTGATGAACATTGTGTACTATTTTCATATATTTATTAATTATAGGTACATAGTTATGATTATTTCAAGTTAGGGTTGTTGACTAATCCAAAACTAGTCATGTGAGACTAAAGTAAAGTTTGATGAAAATGTTATTCTCGTGTTGTTAAAKTTAATGAAGGTTTTCAGGTTGAGATACACGTTGGTGCATGGTTGATGCAATTTTTTATGGTATAGGTTGATTACAATTTGAGGTACAGGTTGATGAACGGTTGATGCATGGTTCATGTTATTGGTACAGGTTKTTTGGTGCAGGTTGATTTGTACAGGTTTACAATAGTATATCTCATAGTGATAGTGTGACAGTGGTTCCATAATTCTACTTGTACATCAGGGTGGTTTTAAGGGGCAAGGAAAGGTGGTTGTAGCCACCTTCCGGTTGTAGCTGAAGAACATAGGGGGTTGTATCCTCCTTCTAGTTGTAGCTAGAGAATTGGGTAATTGGAGCTTCCCTCAGGTTGTATCATGAGAAACTAGGAGGATGGAGCCTCTTTCCAGTTGCAGCTAGACAAAAAGGGAAGTTAGTACTTCCAATGAATGTAATTCTTCAAGAAATATAATAAAAATCATTCTGTGGTTTTATCTCGCTTTGGGTTTCCATGTAAAAACACTGGTGTATTGTGCATGAGTATGATTGTTCATTTGTTCATTGTTTATTTACTCTGCAAATATTGGATGATAATGCTACATTGATATAACACTTGCATTATGTGGTTAAAAAGGATTAGATTGATCTATTATTGATTCAACCCCCCTCTCAGTAATCCAATAAGTTACACTCTAACTATAATATCTGATTTGTTGCGTGGTTGTCTTTCAACCTCAATATCCACTCCTGCAATAAGTGTGGAAAATCATAGAAAAGGACTTCATGCAGATCAGAAAACATGCATTTCTCAAGATATTTGTGAGGTGTTACTTTGGGGTTTCAGTTATCTTTATGTGCAAACTATAGCTTCTTTGTTTTCAACCATCTCTCTATTTCCTCCTTCATGGGTCTCCACGGTATAAACCTTCCCTTCTATATTTTCATTATTTTTGACACTTCAGTAAGATATCTGACATTATTTTCACATTCTTTTAACAGATATTCAACATATCTCATCCAATCAACCAACAATGGAACCATTTGTTGGTTGATTTCTTATTTATACCTTTAACATAATTTGAACTAGGTTCAGGTCTACTGGGTATCCAACAAAGCTTCTAAAACTATCAACCCTCCTAGTAAACTAGAAGGCAGCACGACACACTGAGTGCACTACGCAGTCTCACCCTAGATAGTCTTAATGGGTGATTGTGATGCTCAGATGATTTTAGTCTAGGACGGAATGGGGATCTGTGAATTGTTCACTGTGAATTCTATATAATTATTAGAGAAATATATTGTCATTCTCATTATTGCATGTATCATAATTAGATCAATTAATTAATTCATACATCATTCTAACATCTACTTATTGACAATAAAAGGGACACAAACATTCAATCACATAAAACAGGTGTTACCATGGTTCACCCCGTCTTGGGCTACATCCACAAAGATCTATCTCTCAAGATATTTTATTATGGAAGTTCCAAAACTACATCCCTACGCGCTTTACAACTCATCCTCAATCAGGCTGAGATTTATTATGAGGCAGACTAGATCACATCAGGCTCCTCAGCCTATGATCTAATCCTCAATATATACCCTTCTGACCCTCTATAGCTCAACAAATTACAAAATTAGATCGGATTACAGTCATGTTACAAACCAGTTACTCCTTCTCACATGAGTAACACTTAATAATAATAACCCCCCTAGACCTCCTAGGTATCTATTTATATGTGTTTTTGTCTCAGCAACCATTACATTCTCTTACCAAAACCCTAAACTAGTTAAGTTTTCTTGCATGATGTCATTGCACACTTTCTTCCTCTGCATGCATGATTTCCTTTCATCCATTGCTTTTCTTGCCAATTCTCTTTCTTTCCCATATTCTTGCATGCACACCTCACATGCCACCCTGAAAAATGTATTTCCTCCACATCGTTCCTTTTCCCCAAAATGGGCCTATGCCCAACAAATTGTAAGGGCCTACACATGCCCACATGTGCACAATCTTAGGATAGTTTCAAATTTCTAGATTAACTTACTTAGTAAGTTTAAAGCATTGTAAGGTCCCATACATGCCCACATGTTCACAATATAGGAATAGTTTCAAATATTTCTTAGATTAGAAACATACTAGAAATATTAAATATCATAAGTAAGGACTCACATGTCAACCATACTAGTTACTTAGCACTTTTTCATTTTAGCAAGGATTGTTTGTGAAACATAGTAAGTTAGAAGTAAGAAACCATTGTAAAGGACCAAGCAATGTCCACATGCCAAAATTTTCTCACTTAACTCATTAAAGAATCATCACTCACTATCGCTTCTTGCACACATCATCACATATTCAAGAGGTATTTTTTAGATACTTAATATTGTAGTATGATCTTCTCCTTGCACCCATAAGTGATCTGGGAGAATCAAAAGGGACTCACTTGTTTGACAAAATCTTTTTCTCACACCATTCTTAATCAACAGATTTTTTCCATGACCCCAACTTCACATCTCACTTGCAAATTCTAAAAAAAACTATAGTCAACCCACTTATAAACCTACACAAGAGGTACACAAAATAATTTGGTAGTCTAAGTTACAATTTTTTGGATAGACATCCAAATAAATCCCCATCATCATTTCTCATTGGAAACTTAGAAAGTTGTAAATTAGCATACTAAAATCCTCCCACTCAATCATTCCTACACCATAAGGTAGGGAGACACCCATGAAGGGTTGACGGCTTAGGTCCTGTTTTTCTATGCATGCCTCCTTGGATCACCCAAACCTTGGAAAGAATCCATCCTATGACCGATTTTTGAGGTCGAAACTCTAAATGTCATGCTTGATCGAGGTGACTTAGTGGTCAAAATATAGGTTTATCTACCCAAGGTGGTGGTTGTGGGATGAAATCACACCTCAGTCATATTTTTAATGACTTTTGGGAATTATCGCTAATACTTTCAGGATATGACCCCTTCACCCCTCATTATAATTGATTGTTCATCCTTCACTAGTATCTCCTCAGGTGGGTTGTGGCCCCACTATCGAGTGATTTTTTGGAGGTCTAATGTTATTTGAGAGGAATAAAATTATGTTGGATAGGATACATGCATGATTATTTTATATTCCCCCACAAGGAGTCAAAAAAACCAAATCAAACTATTAGTTACATTGTTATATTATTTATTGTTGTCACCATGTGATTACGTGTACTTTGTGAATACATTGTGTAGGTAATTTATAAAGAATTTATTCTATCATTTCTTCTCATTTATCACCATCACATATACACAGATATTCCAAAATAATAGAGGAACCACAACATCCCCTTCGTTCTATACATTTGAGAAATATCCCCACAATTTTGGGAGGTACCCCCCACTTTGTTGATACATCAAAACAACCCTCACATACACCAATAAGTTCCACGGTATTAGGATCAACCTTCTTGGATCCACTTTGTTGGGCACCAATACCCATCCCAAATAAAAAATAAGCCCTCCACCACAAGGAGGCAGAGCCCCACCTTCTTCACAAGGAACGTTTCACCAACCATTACATACAATGGTTGGTATTACCCCCACCATGTCATACTTGGAATCTCTCAATATCCCATATTTGATGAAACTAATGAATGATTCCATACTACATGACCCCACCTGTCCAAATATGCCCACTAAGCTACCTTCAAATAATCCCAAATTTGAAGGCAAGCCTGGAGAAGACCTCGCCAACCAAATTATGTATTTTCACCTGTGGTGTTCTTCTAACAGTATCATGGAATATTCTATTCACTTACATCTATTCTAGAGAACTCTCACTGGCCCCTCTACCAAGTGGTATGTAGATGAGAAAGATGGGTCCCACTCAACATTTGAGTAATTGGAAAAAGCATTTTTATCCTTTTTTCAACTCGCAATGCACCACGACATTGGTTTGGAAATCCTATCCTATTTCAAAAAAACCTCGGCCATCCATATATCCAATCATATCCATGAATGGAGAAGAAGAAGAAGTATTTTCAAAGAAGATACCACTCCCCAACAACAACTTGATTGATTCCTCAAATCACTAGTCAAAATCCTTTCCAAGGATGTTTCACCACTTTCCACCAAAATGAAGATGATGACTTCACTAAGGCCCAACAATTTGACTTTATCTATGCTCAATCAGGGTACCTCTACACTATGCTACTTGATGCTCCTTTCCATTTAGAAAAACCTGGAGCATCACACACTATCGATGGGTTGATTGGGTCCATGGCCCATACTCACCCACAAACTCATTTATTACCTATGTTTGGGGCCAATCATTACCAACCACCATATGGGGGAAACCCATACTATCCTCCCCCACCACATCAACCTCCATTTATGGAACCCCTCCTCTAATCATGACACAACATGACCTTCTCCCCCTATTCATCCAGTACCCATACAAAAAGTGGTACCTTTACCTCCCTCAACATATACTCCAAACCCTATAGGGGGCACCCCCACTTCATACAACTAATACTGACCTCCCCAAGGTAAATCCTACTACCCTATCCTAGTCCCCCTCAACCTATTTCCCCAACACATGGGAAACAACAGGCAAGGGTAAATTTCATTCAACATTTTCCTATTCAACAAGTTCAAGATTTTGAACAATTGAATAGAAAGAATCCCCCTAATCCACTCAATAATAACCAACAAAAAGGGAAGAATAGAAACCAAGGACAAGGGGGAAACCCCAAACAACCTAATTCTCTAGCAGGGGGAAACCAAGACCAGGTAAGCCAAAATCCCCAAGGGGGAAATAAAAATGGACGACCATATCAAAGAAGGAATAATAACCTTCAAACCAACTTCCCATGTGCATTATGTGGCAAGTATGGCCATTTCACTGATCATTCCCCCCAAATAAATAATTTCAAATGAATGAAGGAACTTGTGAACCCCACATGCCCCCCCGTCCCTTAAAGACCATCATAGGTGCCTCGAAACTACATACCACCACCACAACCAATGGTTTTGACAAACCATATCCCTCACCAATGGGTCATCAACAAACAATATGACATCGCTTCACACCAACATCAGCAAGGAAAGTTTCCTCCCCTAGAGCAATCCCACCCCGATAATACCATTGACTGCAATATCTTCCTCACCATTGAAGAGGAAATCCTTTTGAAAACTCACAGTCACCAATATGGTACACCTCCTGATCCATCCTCTACCACCTCAGAATCCCCCCTACCAACAACCATACAACCTTTGATGATCCCTCATCCTAACACTGAAGCTATCAGCCACATGTCTTGTGCACCATTACATAGGAATGTGTATCATCCCCATTCCCTATAAACTCATAGCTACAATGTTATTGACGATCTATAACAATCACTCACTACCATGTTAGTCATGGAATTCCTTCAAACATGCCCCGCTGAATTTTGGTTTCATCATCTTGAATTTTTTGTATTCTACAATATACCTCAATCTGACGTATCCAATTATCTAACTTCTCAGCATTAACTTCTCCATTGTATATTGGAAATTCAAATTTAATATCAAGCTTTAATGAAGGAATTTGCAAAGGAGTTTTACCATGTCGCTTTGGAGAATTCGGAAGAGGTCTTGAATTGGTAGAAGAATATGAAGAAGAAGAAGATGGAAGAGAGGGTGGTGGAGAAGCACCATTCCCTCCATTTCCATTTGGAGTTTTATCACCACTGTCTCTCTTATGCTTTGAAGGGTTGGAGCCTTCACCTTGAAAAAATGCATTGCTTTCCATCAATATCTTCATCATCTCTCTCATTTCCATGAAAGCCTTTCTGAGATCTTCATCTTCTGCAGGAACACGTTCATGACTTTCTTCATGAGCCATACTTGGTGAATGCCTCCTTGAAACTTGCGGTGATTGTATATGATTCCTCCTTGAAGGATGACAACTTGGCTCCACAAGTTGACCTTCTCCTCTTGTGATTTTCAACCTTGTGAGCATCAGAAAACAAAATACTTGCAAATAATCAAGTCTTCAAAAACCAGTGCTCTAATACCAACTTGATCTAAAAATGAAGAAGACTTGTAAACTTGGAAATATTTGCAAGTAAATTTTATGTGTTAAAAACAAATGGATCAACTTTGCAACACATCATTAATAGGATTTACTCATTTAAGACACAAATAAAAAACAACATAATCAATGAACATAAGAACATAAACACAACAAATGATAAAGGAGTTCACCCCTCTCTTGGGCTACATCTCCTAGTCCAGCTTCCAATGGATCATTATTATTAATTTCTCAAAGTGCTCAAAAACGTGCTTTACAATGCTCAAATTGACCAATAGACTTCTCCAATGGATTCAAAGCATCCAAAAACCCTTAGCTAGGATTTTTTGGCACCTCGTTTGGCCAAAAAACGAAGAAGTTAGGCTTCCTTGAAGTCTCCTCTTCAAGCTTGTTGTATCTGCATCTACAAATTGCACCCTTGTTCATTCAACATAGCACACACACTATTTAAAGCGTAGAAACCTAGCACCGAACGCAACCACACTAATGGTGCGAACTGTAGGACGATTACAGGAACACCTAGCCCCTAACCGCCAAGGATGAAGTCATATGGTCATGTGACCACGCGCGTTTTAAAATGGGGCTTCGTCCCATAGGCGAATAATAAAGTAACACTTGGCGGGTAGTTTTTTGGTTACAGAACTGTTTGAACCATATATGAAAATGCGCATGCACACACCATAATATATAGTCATGGGTCATATATAAAATAGCTCGCGGCCAAGGGCTGGGGCTAAGTCCCGGCCCGGTCGCAGCCCAAACCACACATACATTCAATTTTAAATACAATCCAGAACATATATATAATAAACAACGCCCGGTGGCACGCCGGTTGGAGGCTCTTTGCTAAGTCATTTCCCCTACCTAGAGGTTGTGGGGTCGACTCCTACCAATGACAAAACTTTTAAACCAAACAACAAGTGACATGTGGCAGCCACAGATTGGGCCACGTGTCAACATACCATTAGCCACCAAAAGGACACGTGTCAAATGCTCATATGCCAATTGTATGCCAATAAGTGGAGGCCATGTCATCACATTCCACATCAGCATATGATCGTACGATCTCTACCACATCATCATACATCCCCTGCCACATCAGTCTGTACAGATTGCACAATCAGCATCCTTTTCTGCCTGTTTGATGATTCAAACAGATCGCGATATCTCTCGCTCCCGACGTCCGTTTGAGATGAAACGAGTTGTGTTGGGTTCTCAACGATGAGGCCTACCCTCTCATTTGATTTGAAGCAATTCCAAGCACTTTCAATTTTTGAGCAAAATTTGATCCCCTGATCATGCCTCCCCATTGGGAAGCTTTTGGACCTCCAAAAGACTATTTTCAGTCTATGTGAAGATGAGGGTATAGTTCCCTCACCCTTTCAACCTCAATCCACTTGGATTTTCTTGGATTGGTACCTTTAAGACCAACTCGAAGATACTCCACATTTCCTCATTTTGAAGTTCGCATTCTCCTGTCAAGGATGGTGTCTTCATGCAGTTTTGTAAGATATTTTGGGAAAAAATCATCTATAGAAGGAATCTGAACATGCTCTCCATGATCATCAATCAACGAAGGCTCATACAATTTCAAATTCTCAACGTTAACAACTGCATACATTTGCATATAAGAAGGCAAATCTAAACGAAAGGCATTGTTACCAATCTTGTCGATAATCTTGAAAGGACCATATCCAATCGGTTTCAATTTTTTACCTTCTCCTTTAAGCCTCTCCTTACTGATGTAAAGCCAAAATTCATCTCCAACTTGGAAACGGTGATCAACATGATGCTTGTCATGTCTCGTCTTGTATTTGGCTTGACTCTTTTCCAACTACTCTTGCACCACTTGATGTATCGACTGAATTTGTTCAATGAACTTTTCTGCCCTATCAATGTCATATTGACCATCGATAGCAATATCCTTCCCAAAGATAAAATATAAAGGAGATTTGGGAAAATATCCAAAACATGCTTCAAATGGTGACATTTGAGTCGAAGAGTGCTTAGCATGATTGTACGCATGCTGAATGTAGTGTAAATGCTCATCCCAAAGTTTAGGATGCTTGCTGCAATAAGCACGAAGAAGATGCACCACTGTTCGATTTACCACCTCTGTCTGACCATTTGTTTGCAGATGAAAAGATGTGCTCTTTTTAAGTATGGTGTCCATGAGTGCCCATAAACTCGACCAAAAACTTCCAACAAATCGAGAATCCCAATCAGAAATAATGGATTTAGGCAATCCAAAATGCACCCAAACATTTTGAAAGAACATTTGTGTCGTTTGTTCAACTGCAACCTGCTTAGTACAAGGCATCAAAATACACATTTTTCTAAATCGATCAACCACAACATAAAGATAATCATGATTTCATCACGACATAGGTAAACCACCTACAAAATCCATGGAAATACTTTCCCAAGGTCGAGAAGGAACTGGAAGTGGAATATACAAACCCAACTTTCGATTTCTAGGTTTACTTGTGGCACATAACGAACATCCTCGAACATATTGTGAAACACTTTCATTCATTTTAGGCCAGTAGCAATATCTTTGCAAATTAGCCACTGTCTTGCCTACACCAAAATGACCAACAATAAGAGAAGAATGTGCTTCTCTTATAATGTTGATTCTTTCCCCCTGTGGAATACATAACT